>OX104060.1:51364106-51475745 GCA_944474145.2 Dicrocoelium dendriticum
ATACACAGATCGAGTGAGTGTGCCTTCTGCATTCCTCTTCAGGTGTACATCCAAGAAGTGGAAGGTGTTGTTCACCTCGCTTTCCATTGTGAATTTGATCGTAGAGTGGCATTTATTTACCAATTCAATTAAACGTTCTGCCTGTTGTGGCTATCGACTACAACGAACGTGTCGTCAAGATATCTACTGTACATGTGCACCTTTTGTATGTAAGGACGTATTTTCATGTGCTCCAAGTGGCCCATGAAAATGTCAGCCAAGACTGGCACAACTGGACTGCCCATGGCTGCGTCATCGATCTGACGGTATAATGTGCCGTTAGAATAGACTGACGACGGGAACCATCACGATCCCTTTGAATGTTCTTCAAGAAATGAGTAAATAAATAAATAGTTAAACGTTTTATTCCTCGACATTGCGAGGTACAAGCCAAATGAGTGGTCTTATCGACATGTACAGCGTGATTGCATAATATAGTTAATTACTCGTCTTTTGCTCAATGGTTCCCATATGCGTTTTTAAAGTGATTAGCAGTTTGAAAGTAATAGAGAGAGTAAGAAATTGGGGGCAATAATAAATGTACATTTCACTGAAAGTTCAAGTAAAGTAATACGGTCATCAGTGGAACTGTGCCCAGGGGATTTGCTTCCATGCTCTGCTCGTCCGATCCGGTCAGCGAATTCGGGTCGTACGAAAATTCGGTAATGCTGTTAGTGATGGTGTCTACCGATGCGGACGGCTTGATGGTTGTAGACAGTGAATCGGTCTGGATTGAGTGTTAACGCGTAAGAGTTTCGATCAGCCTAGTGGGGATGCATCAAATTGTGCTTGTTGCTGCAGCAGAATGGCCTTGAGCTTGTCAGCCGATATGGACATCTTGATTAGGGTTCAACCCGTCGCCAGCTGAAGTGTTCGTCCCTCGCCTGAATGGACGCTTGATTCCCAATCAAACCCGAATTCGCTGGCCCCCCACAGGACAGAAAGAAGACCGGATCGGACGAGCAGAGCAACAGGAATGAATTAGCAAATCACACCGTTCAATATAAAGGTAAAATGGAAAGTTCATGGGTAGTATATAAAGCGACCATGGAAAGTTCTGGAAAGGTTAACTTACAGCCAATAAAAGAACTTCGACCTAGCGTTCATTGGCCGCTTCTCCTGTTTGGCTTTCTGTTCGCCCCAATCAGGGCGGATGAGCTTGGATCGCCGGGCGCGGCGATGGGGTCCTGGCTTGTTCAACTCGCGTATTCCTTCCTAACAGAAAGCAGGAATTCCATGCGAATAGTGGAAGGTTACAATATTTTGTGAAAGCTTTCGGAAAGGAGGCAATCAATGAATCATTCGAAATGCTGAGTTTCATTCATAAATATCACCTTTCGGAATCTGCACCAAATATTGTGATCTTGTTGCGCGTGTTTCTTACCCGCGCTGTCAGCGTTGCCGTTTGTTAGGGTTCGTTCTCCAAGCTTACACTTATTAAAACTACCTTCGATCAGCTATGAGCCAGATACGACTCGTGGGCTTGGCAATTCACTCCATAGAGATAGCTAGCCGATGGACTTAATTTTGAGAAGGTTATTAATACTTTTGCTGTCAGTAAGGCACGAAAAGTACATTTATGAATTACGTATATCATAAAGTTCGTCGTTTACTGTTGTTCTCTGAAACAAACTAGTTATCGGTTGTTCGCCATATTGAGAGTTCACGAATTAACTTATGCTAGAGCAGGGGGCAACAAATCTGTTTACCGCCCTGGGATGGGGGGGGGAGTAAATGTCCTTGCTACGCCGCTGCATGGATTAAAACTTATGAGATACGGTGCGTGCGGGCCATGTGGGACAAACTAGCTACCGAGGAATGACTGTTGGCGGTCGACCGGGCCAGACCTACACTAGAAGAATAGTAGTCTCCCAGACTATGGTCAAAGCTGTGTTAAGTGACCTTCACAAAGAGTTAGGGACACACTGGGATTAAAAAAATGGATGTAGCAGCACGACAGCGTTTCTCCTGGCCACACCAACGGAGAGACGTAATCAACTTTTGCCAGTCTTGCGAGAACTCTGGTTCCTTTAAACATCCTCGATTCTCCAACTACGTTCCGTTGCAATCTATGAAGGGCGGATATCCTAAAGAAATGGTGGGTCTGGACATTATGGGACCGTTGCCCGAAACATTCCGAGGACGTCGTTTTATTGTGGTCACGGTGGGTTACTTTACTAAGCGGTGCGAGACCGATACGTCTACTGTGGCGACCGCAATTGTGAATCACTGGGTCTCTTGTAGTGGAGCACCAGAACAGTTACACACCGACAGAGGTTCCTGTTTTGAGAGTGCATTGGTACAAGAAGTTTGCCGAGTTTTTGGTAGAAACAAGGCGAGGACGACTGTATCTCACCCTCAAGGAAACAGGCAAGCAGAACGAACTAATCGTTCTCTCAAAGCACTACTGAAGGCCATTGTAGACCAGAATAAGAATGAGTGGGATGCCATCTAGATGAAGTGTTTGCTGGCCCACCGAAGTACGGTACATTTTCGACTGGAAAAATACCCTGCTTTATGTGGACTGAACGGGAGTCGCGGTCGCCTTCGGATTTACACCTCCCCATGATTGAGCAATTACAGCCATCAGTAATGGAGTACGTCAATAAGTTACTCGACTCACTTCGACAAGCACCTCAGACTGTGTGGGTACATATGGAAGTTGTTCAATGGCACCAAAAGGAGTATTATGTCAAGAAGATCTTCGGCGTCTCTCTAAGAGTTGGTGAAATTGTTTGTCTACATCAGACTCCAACCCAAGGATTAGCTACAAATTTCCACCGTGAATGGTTTGACCTCTACGTAGTGAAACGAGTGCTGTCCGATACTACATGCATAGTAAGAGGTTGCGATTGTCCCAACAGCGTGCTCATGCTGATACCGTTTATTCGTCTGAAGCCGTTCCGACAGGAGACCAGTTGGATGGTTCGGGTTAATCCCGTTCCAGTGAATAGTTCGGCGGCAGTGTTCTAGGACGTGGTGGGTTTTCGCTTGGCAAGCGTTCTCCCTATAAAAAGCCACAAAGATCCGTTTAACAACACTACGATGTGGCGGATGCGACTCGCCAGTAAATTAAGTCACTGCCTCTTCCCCTTCCGGAGAATCCCCACTTCACAAACGTTATCAAATTCAAAGAGGTCCGTTGATCCCTTCATACGATGACGAACACATCAAACCAACTCACGAATCCAGTCACACTTCACAAGTTCACTCACAATGCCCACTAACACATACACGTAGATATATACAGATACACAAATCTAGTGTGTTACTGGTTAACATGTCATATTTTATACAATTACAGACCATAATAAACTCACAGTCTACAAATTTTCACACTACCCTACATCCACATGGACGCAAACAATTGCCACTTCACCTTTGATGTTTTCCTCACATATACTTTCCCCATTTATGCATGCAACACAATGTGCCTGTTGCGAAACATTGTCTGTAAAACTTTGACCATACCTGATAAGGCGTGTCTGGATGCTATCGAGAATAAACACTTTATTTATTTAAGTCGATAGCAACCCGGCGGAATCACCACCGGAAGTAGTTGCTGAATTCGTAGTGCTTGCATAAAGGGCGTAAGGTCAGGCACCGTTTTCCACACAAAGATCCGCCCCGCTCGACAATTCGGAACATAGCATCGTGAAACTATTCCCAAAGACTTACTATACGACCAATTACATTGCGATTACAAGAAGGCCATTCGGAATTGTTACACGGCGAAATTGCGCAACTGGAAACATTGCATAACTCGAATCGACGCCCTATTCAACCGACTCCTCAAATTTGCCAAGGAGGATCTGTTAGCGCAATGTGAACCTCGCACAGACTATATCAATTTCTGTTTCATTCTTTATCTCCGCATTGAGATCGTCTAACTTTGGATTGATAGATTTTCATTTCCGTTACTCAAGCAGCTTCGTAGAAAAAAGAACAGGCTTACAAGAGCAAGCTAGCAGCCGTATCATCGTTTATCTGTGGCTACCAAAACTGGGGTAAATAGGTTAAATAGTTTATACATTGAGGCCGTTTTAGGAAACTACAGTTGCCGTGACCTATGGAGGCTGTTGAAGCAACTCACCGGTAAAAATTCCATTAGCCCACTCGGTACCGTGGATGTGGACAAGCTCAACGCTGAATTTAACATTCCCAAACACGTTCACTCTACCTTCCTTCCACTTCAATGACCGTCCCACCTTATTTGACCACATCAGTGTTTACCATGAACTCACAAGACTGAAGCCAAACAAGAATTGTGACTCTAATTCCCTGTTCCCAACCGCTTGGAAAGTGTCTGGATGCATTGCGGTCACCTTTAACAGAGATGCTTAACCGATGCTTAACGACTGACACTATCTACGACATCTGAGAAGCAGCCAGAACAAGACCAGTATTTAAGAAGGAGTCAAAGAAGTATCGGTCAATAGTATGCACCTCGGTGCAGCTGAAGATGCTTGAAAAACTACTAATGCTCCGAATCATTGCAGTCATAAAACTGATGTCAAACAGTTTGCATAAAAGTCACAGCAATCTACATTGGATGCCGTTTCGTATCTTGTGCATTCCATTTCATCGGCTTTGGGTAAAAATGTGCGGCTCCTGTTCCTTGATTATACTAATGCCTATGGAAACCTTGACAAAGCGTCATTACTAAACCTTTTGTTCGAAAACGGCGTTCTCCCATACGCATGTAATGTAATGCATGACTATTTTGCGAATTGCACATACGTCTTGCAGTTATGCGGTAGAAGATTTTCCGCTATGCCAGTTGATTGTGCGGTCTGACAAGTAGCTGTTCTATCCCACTTTCCTTTTTCCGTCTATGTTGAGTATTTGTCTATACCAACCAGTTTCATCAGATGTAAATACACTGACGACGTCATCCTAGGCTGTATAACCCCAATAATTGAGGAATCTTCACAACTCGAACGAGGAGTGGACGAACTCTTGACTTGGTCAGGCTCCCGCTCCCTCTCCCTTAACCCTTCTAAATGTTGTGGTATCACATTCTCTTTTCTCTGCCCCGACAGACTGCCTTCTTTTTTAATTCCTCTCCTCCGTTAGTCGTGAGTGACCAAAGCATCCCTCGTTCATATTCTGCAAAGTATCTCGGTGTCTTTGTTTTGCAATTTATCCTGCTTGACAAATATTCTTGCAACTTCTCGGAAATCTGAAGACTATCCTTTAACACCCTTAGGCTCAGAATGCTCCCTTTAACACGTGTTTTAGTTCTAAGGTTTGTATTTGCATGTTATTTTCCCCGGATTTCTTCAAATGGGTTATACTTAGCTTATGCGATCACTAAAGTTTATTTCCCGATGTTCTGAACTAAGCAGAGAATCCCTAGTCGATTCTGTGGTTAGCAAACATTTCGGCGTATGCTTTAAGTTCTCATCCAAGCTACTAGACGATTCCTCTCACTCCCTACACACAGTTTTAAAACCTACGGTATCCATTTCTTCCAAGCTGTCAAAATTTAACCTTTTCTTTTCCCTACCTCTTGGTATCGCAACTCCATATTGCCTTAGCTGTCTCGCTTGTACGTCGACCCAAAAATGATGGTGCAACAATTGCGTGAACGTTTGCTTATTTGAAAAGGAACTGTTTTTGTTGTTCGTGTCATTTCACATAATTTCCCCACCTATTCCATGGTGCAGTATGTCCGCAGTGTTAGCGTAAACTAGTGCAAATGCTCTCCCACGGGGATATAAAGTCTATTTTGAATTACCTTGATTAGCCGAAGAGCCTCCAGGTGGTGCCAGTTGGATGGTCTGGGTTAGTACTGTTTCAGTGAACAGTTTGACCTCAGTGTTCCAGGACGTGGTGGGTTTTCGCCTGGCAAGCTTTCTCCCTATAATAAGCCAGAAAGGTCCGTTTAACAACACTGTGACGTGGCGCAGATGAATCGCCCGCTAAATCAAGTCACTGCCCTCTGGCTTTCCGGAGCATCAACCCAGTTACGAACGCCAGCCTCTTCGGTTTTATTTAATCCCTTCTTATGTTGGCAAAGCCACCGAATACAGCCATAAATTCAGCACGACGGCATCAAATCAGCTAAACTTGATTATTTACCAATACATTTACATATATACACACAACATAACTGTGATGATTATACAATCAATATTCAAAGATTGCTTATTGTTATTCTTTTTCACCAATTGACGTAGAATATTAACACACGAAATGCGAATTCCTATTCGGGTGTTCTTACTACGAGTCGAGACTAGCTTGATTGGAGCCTAATTCCATTTCGATTCCGAACCTACCACAACCGACGTCGTGGTAAGTGTTTATACAAAAATGAATACAACTATGGAATCCTTAAAAGTAAACGCATCTCCCCGGGAGTTACAAGAATTCATGGCAAGATTCGAGCTAGGCTGGCTCACTAAAGGTGACCTTCGCGAAGACCTTAAAGGCGATCACTTTTTAACTGTTGTTGGACGAGACGGCTATTCACTTCTGAAGAGTCTGGCTGATCCTCAGCTACCGTCGAAATTGTCATACAAAAAGTTGTAGGACCTTCTTCTGTCTCCTTTATTATTGGAAATTTTCGTGGTTACCGAAAAAGTAAAGTTCCACTTACTGATGCGTCAACCTAAGCAATCTGTTGGCGATTCCATCCTTCAACTTCAGTCTCAAGCTTCATTTTGTGCATTTGAGGATAAACTTGATGAATACCTGTGGGATTGCTTAATTGCTGGCATAAATAATTCCGATTTGTATGATAGGACTAGTATATACTAGTACGAGATAGTGTTCTTGATCTGGTATGGATACAAGGAAACTGGAAGAACAGACAGAGCGGATCGGCTTCGAGGAAGGCTACAATGGGACGAAATACGGATGAAGCTCTGAGAGTGTACGTCATTGTCGGAACTCACTGCGGACACAAGTGATGAGCCGGACGTAGGTAAAAATGGTCGTAGGGTCGGCGTTAAACCGAAAACGGATAATGTACTCGTGAGTAACAAATTTGTATATAACAGGATAAGAAATATCTTTTGGGTTGTTACAGAGCTCCCCTCTTAGAAGGCTGAACCAGGAAGCCTTCAGAAGCAAAAATGGTTGTAGGTCGAAGTTTGTGAAAGTTATTCGTATGCAAAGGAGTATTTGTTCTTGCTCGGAAATGGATACAGCCGACAAGTAGGATCTTCTGTGCCGTTCGGTATTTATTATTTATTGATTGCGGGGCAGGGTTTATTTCGGCGAGCCTCTGGAGCGGACTTGTCGGACTATAAAATTTCTGACCAGTTCAGAGAAAGGCCGACAGAATCTCAACCTCCGCTGCTGCCAAACGGTGCACTTGGGAGTGGTGTCTATCGCTACCTGCACCCCGCCCCGCACCAAAACGATCCTCGTCCCACGGCGATGACGAGCAGCGTCCCACGAAGAGGATACCATCATCCCACGAAGATGTTGCCCTCGTCTCGCGAAACGACAATGGTTCTCGTCAGGATCCTCGTTGACTGCGGCGATCCTCGACAACATGCTCGTGAGAGCCAGTCGATCGAAGAGGAGTGTTGGGGCATGCAGAGACGAGAAAACAGGAAAACGCGCGTAGAAAACGCCAGAAAGAATGAACGAAGGATCTGTATGCATAAGTGTTTAGCTATTTTGGTGCTTAATAATTTTTTTTAGAAAGAACCTATTCGGAAGTTTTTGATTTTATGTTTTTAAAACGTTAATCGACCCAAACGGAGCCAACATATACAAAATCTAAAAACCGAATCATATTTAAACTGTGCATAGTCGGAAAAGCGAACGAGCTTACGAACCTCCCGATCACGGCGATGGATCGTGGGCGGCGGCGGGCTAGATTCGTAGATGCCGGGAAGGCCAATACTTGTAGATCGGGATCGTGGTCTGGTTCGACTACACTAGGATGCTGAAAGTTCGTGCGGCGAGTTGTGACGTCGCACGAAGCATTACTAGACGATGTAAGTGAGATGTTTCCTTCAGATGGTCGATGGGGACGACTTCGCGTCGGCCACCGCGGTTGATCGTGTACGTCTTATTTGCACGGTGTAGCACTATTAAAGGTCCTATGTACAGCGACTGAAGATGCTGTCGACACCGACCGCGCGAAGAGGGACGTGTGAACACGCAGACAGCTTCTCGGGCGTGTACCCTGGTGTCTTCTGTCATCGAGGAGCGGGTGAATGCAGCTCACATATCTGGTGAGCCAATTGATCGGTGTAATTTCCGTAGCCAAAAGAGGAAGTAGACGGAGCTGGTGCTACCAGCTGTCCGGGAAATTGCAGCGTGCAGCCGTAGACTAGCTGCGCAGGTGTTGCGTCGAAATCGAGAGGAAGTGTTCCAGACCATGAAGATCCGTGTACGGACCTAGCGCTGCCTTCAACTGGCGATGAAAACGCTCCACCAGGCCGTTAGCGGCCCGATAATACGCCCTCGTTTGGATGTGGCGACAACCTAAGTGTTTAAGCGACGAAGCAAAGGTGAACGAAAAGTGCGACCCACGATCAGTGGTCCCTATGGCAGGACAGTCATACTGTGCAATCCAGCGTTCTGAAAATGCTTTCGCGACTGTTTCTGAAGAGCACTTTGTGAAAGGGATGTCCTCAGGCCATCTAGTGAATCGATCGTCACCGGTCAGTAGATACACAGAGCCTTTCGCAGTCGGCAGAGGACCTACTTGGTCGACGTGCACTTGGTGGAAATATGCGACTGGCATCGATAACGCGCACAATGAACTGTTCGTGTGCTTGTGAACTTTCGCGCTCTGACACGGAATGCAAGCAGCTGCCCAAGTACGGACGTCTCGATTGGCATTGTGCCACACGAATAGTGCGGTTACAAGTTTAACCGATGCACGAACTCCTGGGTGAGGCAAGTCGTGCAACGTGTCGAACACGGTCAGTCGAAACCCACGTGGAACGACTAGGCGCGGTGTGCCCAGAAATCAGTCGCAAAGTATAATTCCGTCTGAGGATGTCAGTGGAACAGGTCGTATGTCCAGTGAGGGAGACATGCGTAGTAGATCAACCACAGGATCGTGGAATTGCGCTGTGGCTTGGCTGCCAAGTCGATAGCGGTGCCGGAGTCAGCGGAGATGGCTTAGATTCGGGAAAGTGCATCGGCGACGGCGTTGTGCACAAGGGAGACAAGCCGTATATCGGTCGTAAACTGAGCGTTATAGTCTAAGTGCTGGGAGTCTCTAGGAGAGTATCGGTCGGTAATCGAGTCTATCCACGTAAGTCATGGGTTTGTGGTCGATGAAGATGGAATAGGAGCTGCCTTCTAAGACGCGTCGAAAGTGACGTATCGCCAGTTTTTCCATACCGAACATTCTGTAGCGAGATTCGGTATCTTGTAGGCGTTTGGAGATAAACGCTAAAGGCTATCACGTGTCGCCTACTCGTTGCTGCAAAACAGCGCCGACTGCCACGTCCGAGGCGTCAGTACTGAGGGACCGTGGGGCTACCGGGTTGTGATATGCTATTGGAGATTTGTTGGAGATAGCCTTTTCCAGTGACTTAAAAGCTGTGCGTGCTGTAGCAAGAAATTCGATTTTCTTGAGTTTCTCTCGGAGAAGCTTCGTGAGGGGTTGCATCAGCGACGCGCAGTTTGGTATGAATCGTTACTAAAAGTTGACAAGCCCATCAAAATGCCTAAGCTGTTTGGATGAATGAGGCTCGGGGTACTTGATGATGGCTTGAATTTTATCCTGCTGTAGGATGACGTATGCAGAGGAGATACGATGGCCGAGGAAGCTGACTGAGTTGACACCGAACGAACACTTTCTACGTTGATCGTCAACCCGTGTTGAGATAAACGCTCGACAAGTGTTCGAACGTGGCGTATTCGTTCTTCTCGTGAAGAGCTCGCGATTAAAATGTTATCGAGATAGGCGTAAGCGAAGTCTAAGCCGCGACAAATTTGGTCGATGAAGCAGTGAAAAGTTTGCGCGGCATTCTTTAGACCGAATGGCGCGCGTAGGAATTCGAACAAACCAAATGGGGTTGTAACGGCAGTTTTAGCTATGTCCGCTTTGGCTACCGGAATTTGGTTGTATGCGCGTACCAATTCAATTTAGTCAAAGGGATTTTTACCCGCCAGCCTTGCGGTGAGATACACGATGTGTGGGATTGGATAGCGATCGGGCCTGAAAAGCGTAATAAAGGTTTTCTAGGCGCTGTAAAGGCGCCAGTCTCCCGTGATCTTCTTCGTGACCATGTGGAGAGGCAACGCTCATAGGCTGTTAAAAGGTCTGACGATACCGAGCTGAAGTATGTGATGGAATTCAGCTCGTGCTTAATGTAGTTTTTCCGGAGCAAGCCGTCTTGCTTATGTGCTAACCATTTGAACACGCGTGACTACGTGGTGAGCTACCTCTGTCGTGACTGGTGGAAGCTCTGCGGCCGTTCGAACCAGTCGCAGGTATTCGGAGAGGAGGTACAAGTAGTCGAACGGTGCGTCTGCAATCCCTAAAACAGGGCTGATTATCGGAGCATCTGAATGGATGCCATCAACAGCTAGTTTTGTATGATTATCTAAAATTTTGTGGCGATCCGCGTCGACAAACAATCCGAAATGGCGAAGAAAATTGATGCCGATAATCGCGAAAGGCACTGAGGCAACCGCGCAAACCCAGTGAAAATCTCTGCGGAGATTTAAACCTAGGTTCATCATGCACTGACTGTATGAGGCTGTCGGCGAGCCGTTGGCTGCCGCTAGTTTGTACGTGGGCTTCCAATGCTTGTCAGGTGCGCTGGCAGGGATAACGCTCATTTCGGCTCCTGTGTCGATAAGGAAAGTGGTGCGGGAACGCCTATCCGTGAGGTAAAACAGACGGCCTGTTTTGTCGCTGCCGCACGCGTGGGTCGCAGTCACGAGCTTGCGAACTAGCTTTCCGGTGTCACTACACCATGCTTGGCGCAAGGAGAATGGCAACGTCGAGTGCTGTCATCATGGTTGGCGGCATCCGGTTTCGGATTTGCCTGCCACTGTGGCCAGCTACAGGACGCCTGCGTCTACAGAGGGACCATGCGTGACTTGTGCTGCACCATTCACAGCTACAGCCACATACCCCAAATCCAATATAAACCCAAAGGAATAAGTTCGAAAGGCACGTGGATGGGAGCCACGCTTCATAAACCGAGCCGGCCCACACTCCTTCACAGGCAAGCACAAGCACACAGTATATGAGAATCAAGCGCACACAAAGCGGTGGCTAGACCGTAGTCCGCTCCACACTGAGTGCATGGAACTACTCTTCGAGCCTAGCACGGTCAAAAAGACCGTGCACCCCATCCCCTCCAGCAACGAGCAACTGTCTCCTGGAGTCAGTATGGACGAGCTAATAAGTAATAGACAGGTAAGCATTTGTCAACATGCACAGCAAATGCAACCCCACCGGGGATATCAAGCAACATGTAATCACGTGAGACGATGAGAACAAACAAAATAAATCGAATAATGCATACAGATATGCTAACATATATCTTCAATAAATGGACATATGAAATAAATTGGTTGCGAACAAATTCGCGTTAGGTTCGCGACGTCAGAAATTATATTTTAAGAAAATGCCGCAAACGCGAAGATGTTATTGAGCTTAACTACAATTAGCTTCAGCGACGTGTGCAAGTTAATAGAAGATAGTTCAAGTGGAAATTAATATGGGATAAAAGAGCATTAGGACAATATAGCAAACCCGCCAGCTGCAATCAACTGAGTCAGCATACAAGTACGCGGTTAGTAAATCGAATGAAGCTTACCTATTAATGCTGCATCGGTCCTGTCTACATTCTCTGCAGGACCCGTCGTCGCTTCGGTGGTGGTCCCGAGGGGCCTCGCTCATGGCTCACTAGGCTTGCCTGACTCAGGCAGTCGCGACCGCATGTGATACAGCACCGTGCGTTCGACGTCGATGAAGTAAAACCCATCAGCATCTGCCATTTCCGCACTTGCCGCTTCTTCTTCGCATGCTTAAAGGCATTCTCCCGCACCTCTGCAACGGGCTTCTTGATCAAATCGCGCCATGCATGTTGATCAACCGCATTCGATACCCATGAATTGCAAACATGATTAGAATGTGAGAGACTCACTTTGATCATGTCCTCGTAACGAAGCGTCGATTTGCTTACATGCCGCTTCCCCACACTCAAGTGACCATATGATAGCTGCTTCGGTGTCTGCATCGAATCCATACGCCATTCTGCCGATGATAACAACACAGATCATTCATTAAATTGTCATTTCGGGCTCGGCTACGAGGGGGTGATGGCCTGCGTCCGCGCGATGACCTGGATCAGTACAGTGGAGGTCGGGACTGATAGGCTCCGTGAAGAATGTTATTTCTTGGTGGTTGTGCGGTCTTATAAAGCCCTGCCATCCTAACTGAATCCCTGCTATTTCACCATGAAGCGCGGCTATCTCTTCGTCTCTCGCATCTGTTTGCTCGGACGCTTTCGTACTAAAGATCCTATCAGCTAATCTCATGGCAAAAATATTACCGGATGCTTTGGTGTGCTGGTGGATTCTCTGGAATGCTGCGTCTGCAGTTATGGCCAGCTCTTTGAGTGATCTGTCTGGATACGGCACGAGAATTAAGTGAAGCGGATCAGGTAGGCGGGAGATCCACAGTTCCTTTGAAACCACTTCGCTCATGTACGAATGGCTAGCTATCTGGTGAATAACGCGGAACAAGTCTGAAGGCTTGTGATCGCCCAGCTTAGTGCTATTAATCAGGTGTTCCAATCGAGCACGAGCACTGGGTTGTGACAGATTTAGAATCAATTGCTTCATCACTTCTTATTTACCGTCCTTTGGTGGATGAGGCAGTATGTCTTCAATTAGTGTCACCACGTGTTGCGGAAGGCGTGGGAAGATTTGGTCGTATTGAGCCTGCTCGGTAGAGATGCGTCTGGTTTCTAGCTCTTTCACAAAAATCGCAAAGCAGAAGGTGGACTTGTATGAAATAAAATCCGGAATAGCCAAAGTGAGCAAACTCACACTACCGAACGACTCAGTTTTTACATCGGCATGAAACTTGCTAAACGGGTAACATGAGTAAGTTTAAAAACAATTGGACGGCAAATAATCCACTAGGGATTATGAAAAAACGAACTCACCGAAAACGAAACGACCAAGAAAAATTTTGACAATTCGTGCGTGCGAATCGGGGTCACTAATTAGTAGGACTAGTATAAACTAATCCGGGCTAGTTTACTTGCTCTGGTGCGGATACAAAAAATACCGAGATAATGGACACAACGGATTGTATTCGAGGAAGGCTACAATGCGACAAAATGCGGTTGAAGCGACCAGAGCGTACGTCATTATCGGAACTCAACGTGGACACAAATGATGAGCCGGACATAGGTAAAATTGGCCGTAGGGTCGGCGCTAAAACAAAAAACCATAATGTACTAGTGAGTGACAAATTTGTATATAACAGGATAAGAAATATCTTTTGGGTTACCACAATATCGTCAGCTTTTATCACTTCCAGCAATGAGTTATAATCAAGTGAAGTCTATCTGCTTTCACTATCAGGATGCTTCAAACATTACGAAATCCCAGACGACTGCTGTTGATCAACAAGTTTTGTTTGGCTCGACCAAACACCGAGTTAATGCTGAAACGAGAAAACAGGGGCAATCTAATGGGTTTGAACCCTATAGCCTTGTTCAGTCGTATGCCCAGAAAAATTCAGATAGTGTATATTGTGGTCAACTAGACAAAAACATTGGACAACGTGTTTCTTGTGGAAAGCTGCCTTCCCGGAATACTTGTCCGCATCGGAATTCCAAATGCCATTAGTGTGGAAATGTCGGACATATCCTCAGTGATTACCGTCAACTCAACCGTTGTATTCTAGTGAAAAAATTTGATGATGTCTCTGTGAACTCACTCAGGGATTTCCATTCGCTAACACTGGCTGTGAATACAAGTGGTCACTTATTCAATACCTTACGCTTCGGAGATGGTACGTCACACCGTTTCATTGTCGATACTGGTAGCGTGGAGTTTCTTATTTCTAAAACCTGTCCCAAACGACGAGGGTCTGCTTCTCTAAAACGGAACTTTCCACAATCTCGTGTGCATGGTGATGAGTTGTGTGTTAAACCTGATGGACTACTGTATGTGAATGACTGTGTTGTTATTCCGCTGACTTTGAAATCCGCTGTTCTGACGGATTTACATTCTAGTCATCTTGGTGTTGAAAAGAGGAAATCCTTAGCTCGATGCTTGTGCTATTGGCCTGAATTAAATGCAGCTATTCGACGAACTGATCCCGCTTGTCCGAACTGTAATCGCAAGATTCTACAGCAGCCGTCCTAGTGGACATGGCCGATGATATGCGAGCCCTGACGAAGGATACATATGGACTATTGTGGACCATTTTTACAGAACTACTATGCACTTTTGGTGGTGGATTTTTCTTCAAAGTGGTCGAAAGTACTCCTGACTGATAAACCAATTGCTGGTTTTACTGTTCTTGCCTTGAGAAAAGTGTTCAGTAGGGAAGGAGTCCCATTAGCTGTTGTAGGTGAAATCGCACACTTCAGTTTCACTTATTACCAAATGGCTACAGAGTCTCGGGTGAGGTCACCTTTTTTACTGCTCCAAGACATCCATGCTCTAAAGACCTAGCTGAAAAGTTTGTTGCAACTTTAAAACGTTCTGTTACCACCTGTGCTCCTACTTATTTTGATGAATTGATCGCTGGTTGATAACTTTATTCTTCAATACCGTAACTGTCTGAATCCCCACTGATAAATCGAATGCTCGATAGAGGCCGGTTAGGCCCCTGATGGGCGCTCGAAATAAGTCCCATTGACACAAATTTCGGGTGGTCGTGGCGCCCGAATTTCGGACACTCAGGGAAAAATTTCCGCAGCATTCTCTCACTCGCGGATTGCTATTTTACATTACAGCGTGGTTGTACGCATACTGCTGTTGCACGCACGAACATCATCTACAGCGTGCTTAAGTATCATTATGGTCGGAAATGCTGACAGACTGAACGCCTGAGATTATATCCATTGTGGAATAATTTCAAGCGTTCAGAAAACGAAATGCCGTTACATTCCGCCATTCCCGCATACCTATTTTCAACGCAATCTACCGTGTTCAGACACAAAATACAGCATTGCGCACGGATTCACTCAGGGGTGCCTGAAATTGATATCATTCGCAGAGATATGGCTTGCAGTCTGAGCGCCAAATATTATCCCCATGCTGGAATAGTTACGTGCGCAGTACAAAAAAGTCGCGCAGCATTACAATGATCGCTGTTGATCACTTTCCAAAGAATCCGCTGCATGTATAGACGCACCGCTTGTGTGTACACAACCGCCGTCTTCGGCGCCGTAAAATAGCCGCAGGGACAGTATTTCCGGATGTTTGTGAACGTATGCAATCCATTCAAATTACTGCTGTATTCAAGCTCTCAGGAAAAAGATCCGTCATTTGCAGATGGTAAATATCTAGTGTCTTCACCCATATGGGTGTTGGAATTCTACGCTCTAGATAGCGTGGCACATGCGCTTCTTTCACCTTGCACCAAAAAATCCACAAATTCGGAGTAAAATGTATTATGACAATGAAATGCAAAACCACTATGTCACTGCGGCGACTTTAGACTTAGGTCTAAATTGCTCGCGCTCCTTTATGCGCCGGAACTATCGGCCAATTCTGTCCACATTAGCTGTTCCAGCTATGTCAGTTGCGTGAAGTAAGTAAGAGAGGAAGAAAAAACGAAGGTAAGAGAGTAGGGGAAATCAGTTAAAAGAGGAGAATAATACCAATGGCGAGGAAACGTGAGTCACGTGAGGAAGTTCACTCCCATCGAGCACATAACTTGTGAAGGAAGCAGACGCTCCGATGCGCAGCACTGAACACTTTGCCCGGTTTATGGGCAGCAACCATAAGACAGACCATTCCCAGAGTTTACCCAGAGCCCGTTGAAGAGCCACAGGACCTCCAGGGATATCAACAATATTCCAGAGCTTTAGGTCATCAGCAAATAAGAGCAATGGTACCTCAAGCTCCTCCGGCAAGTCATTCACGTAGACAGAAAAAAGCAGCGGACCTAGGACAGAGCCTTGCGGAACGCATTGTTGGGCCGCCTAGTCGTAACAAATGCCTTATAAAGTATAAACCCAACAGTGTTGTTTCTGCTACGCCTAACCGTCACGGAACGGTGTCATCTACACACAGCGGCGCGTGTGTGAGAGAAGGTGAAGAACACTCAGCAATGCGACAGAAAATCTGCGACGTTGGTATAGGCGTACCCCGCACCATGCACCGTAAACACTGCAGATATGACTCAAACGGAAAGGCGGAAAACGTATCCAAAGATCCAAACCTGCGCTCGTCCGCGCATATGTGCTGAAGGCAATGCACATTAAATACCAACTCACCCTCTTCGTAAATTGTCGCATAGTTATCGTTCATTTTTAGCATCATTTGCACTACACGTTGCATGTAGTAGCAGCGCCACTTGTTGCGGCGAATCACGTAAGCTGGGATTGACAAATTGCGGAAATTTTCGTACACGTGGTCCGTCACAAGCCTGTTCAGAACAACTGGCTCGAGGTACAGCAAGAAGTGCCTAAACTCCGAGGCCTTCCATTTCTCTACATCTTTCAGGATGCCGCATTTGCGTAGAAATTTCTCAGTTAGGCAGCCATCGCAAAGCTGCAAGCGTTGGTTGATGCAGTCAGTATATTTCGACGAGAAAAGAATTCCACCGGCAGTCGGACCATAGCGCCACAATGTGAGCAGCCTCTTCATTACATCTAAGCACAGCATGTGCACGTAATCGATGGGGAAGCTGGAGATCATGTCTATGCGCAGTGCTTCAAAAGGTGAATCAGCGGCTTGATGCTCGCTTTGTCGCTGATTACGGAAATCCTCGTTCGTCATCGCGATGTCCTCCGCGGATAACGGAAAGGTCATTCCATGATCCCGATATGTATCTGCAACGGTATATGGTGGTACAGAAGTGTAACTTACCGACGGCGGTACATCTCTCGCACCAAAAGTATCCCGAGTGCTGTTTGATCTGCTTCAAGTACGCACTTGCTGGCGCATCAGGGACAACACACTTGAGGTCCACTTTGCTGCGTTCACCACAAGCTTGCAGCAGCACGCCTTCTCGCAATTCCTTGATGGTCGGCTGAAAGGACTCATGCACCTCTGTCGGCTTTGTTAAACCCTGTAAACACCAATGACAAATTTGTCTGAATGCGGCTCCATCAGTCTACCAGTCGGCCACAGTTGCATACGGGAATTAGGGTACAGTGGTATCACATCGACATGCAACTGCTGCTTCCCTATCTATAGAGGGTGCACAGTAGGCGTAAGAAAGATGCGTCTTATTGCTGGTTGTAGTTCAAGGTGCACGTACCGTCCACCCTAGATGAGTCGTTCAGGGCAGTCACGAGGGGTGTGCAAAAGGGTGCCCGAAGAAGCCGGCAAATCAGGATGTACGCGCGTGTAATAGCGCATTAATATGTTAATATGCACAGCTGCGAGGTTGCCCTCCAAAGCCCTGCTACGGAAAACTTCTTCGAAGTTAACACCCGCTAGAGTTGGTGGAACGCTGGCTACAGAAACCGCTATTAGAAAAAATATAACAATGAATCTAACTGTGTTTCTTCTTTCTTTCATGTTCTTTCATTATCTCCTCACTGAGGACGGTTGAGTTAACGATTGCAGTCTGAATCGACGGTGCAACTTGGGAAACTAAGACTGTTGCTGTGATAGGCAGACTCGTCAACAACGAACTCATGCTGCAAGCTGTTGCTGCATGATGAAGTTTCTAGCGAAATAAAGTATAGTCTTTATACTCACCTTCATTAACACGCAAAGTGCGTATCAAGTTCGCAAGCTCCTCATTACTTCTTCGTATCATGCGTTGTACAGTGGACCTAGAGCAACCAGTTCAAGATTTCGACCGATTATCAGTCATGGCGGACGCTGTGGTAAAAAAATGTACCCCAATGAAAGTCACGGGATGCAAGGTCACAAAAGTAAGGAGTTGAGAAACCAAATTCTGGAGCCACTGTTTAATGTCTGTGCGATTGATAAAGGTGGTATTACTATGCACGGATAATTTTAAAAACAAATACGTTATTTTACGGATGAAATAATGAACACTTCCTGGGCTCCCGATTATTGGTCAATTTCGGGCGCCCAGGCGCCCTACTGTGCTAGCAGGGCCACCACTGAAAATACCCCCGCTAAACTGTAAATCCAGATCATTGAGATCGAACATGCTTGGTTTGGGAACCGCTGAAGTATCTTATTCTAGAGGCAATGCTTTACATCCTTCATCCGGGATCACTGTTATCAAACTTGGAAGTGGCATGGTTAAACTTTTGGATCTCGGTGACTGCTTTGTACATAAATTGCATGTTGAGCAGGTATGATACAAGGATTCCGGTGAGTTGTCATTTGATTCTTTGTGCACTGAAAATACTCATGACCATTCAGTTTCAGATTCTCATGAGATTTCTGAGCAGAGTCAGTATTCAAGTAGATCCTCCAGATTGCAACTGAAATCCCAACCGAATTACAGAAACCTGGAGTTGATTCAATCGGTGTAGGATGCGATGTTGTACATACAATATTCAATGATTTATTGTGGTTATTCCTCTTCATCAATTGACTTAGAAGAAATACCCACGAAATTGGCATTCTAATTCGGATGTTCATACTACGAGTTGGGACTAGTTTGGTTGGAGCCTAATTCTATTTTGTTTCCGAACCTACCATAATAACTCTAGTATGTGCTGGTTAAATTGCGACATTTGTGGACAATTATCGATAATGCGCTGCTGTATTACTCTGAGTATACATTTTCAAGCGTGTCCCGCACTGCCGGGAATAAAACATCTAAAACATTTATATGAAAGCTAATATATTGCCAGTTGTGCTGCTTCGTCTGCGGTACTGTTGCCCCCAGTTTGCTCTGCTCAGCTTCCAATCCAACCGGGAAAACGGTAAGTTAAACCTCAATAGACGATGTGTATTGTATGAGAAGTGGCGTTTCTACGTATTGGATAACCACACATTTGAATTATCGTAACCATGATTCCCGCATCTTCAGCCTCCAGGTCTTCATCAATGTGAGCGCGTTCCGTGTGATTGATTTACCATATTTGGCCGTTTGTTTGCGCCAAGGCATGGCCTTCCTTCATTCAGTCGATGCCCATACGAATTTGCCAGCCAAGCACATTGTAACTGTGTTCCCCGTTTGGCCGGATATGTGCGCGTCTCGCGTGAAGCCCGTTTGCACTGTTAGCAAGGCCTAGTGTCGAAACGAAGTGCGAGGATATTAGATCAAGTTGGCAGCTTCATAATGATTTCAAGCTTGTTTGTTTCCAATGGCAAACGGGTTGAACATGCATGACATAAATCTGGGCCAGATATCCAAGGAAACATGATGGGTCAAAACGAGAAGTTATGCAGATAGTCCGACGGAAGAGGGCTGATGACCGCATTCCAGAATGGCCATCACGGTTCCTAGATCTACCGTGGCTCGCTTATGGTAAATACCGGTCATTTACGATAGTCGTTCCCATCATTCAATAGCCATCCAATGTTTATTGGAATTACGAAAACTGGGTACTGCCTATATTGCGTGCGTGCAATCCAATGCATTTCTCTCTGACATTAGCGTTGAGGACATATGGCATCCTCGGCAGACGAGTGGTTTACTTCATGGCTCAGCTGAGTGCAAACTGCTGAGACAGGCCACATTAGCCATTTTTATCGTCGACTTAAATGAGTACTGACAGCCACGTAACACTTCCAGCGATCGTTAGCTGTCAGCCAACGCCGCTCTGAGTGCTGTGTGGTTAAGTTCATGACCAAACGCAGACACTGGAGTGATCGATTACTATCAGTGTGTCTTGTTAGGCAAAGCGAAACAACCATACTACCCAGCCAAGTCGGCTTAGGCAACTTGAAATGTGCTACAAGTGCGGCGTGAATGTGCGCACGTGATGGGATCTCGGCGAACCGGGTGTTTTAGATTAGGTGAGGGCGATAAAAGGCCGGCGCAAGTGATGTCACTTTGTTATGGAACAATGAAACCGTATTCTTGGACTACCGGTAATCCAGGAAGGTATACCGAATCACGTATACATCACAATGTCAAGTGAGCACTACCTTGGGGTAGTTTTGGCCTCGGTAACAGTCGATCAGACAATGGAGAGAGACTAGTGACTCTTTGTTCTTACCATCGCTTGTTACTTTCGAGCACTAATTTTCGGCACTCGAGGAGACCCACTGCTATCTGGCGCCCGCCCTCACAAATGCAAGGGTGCTCCCGACTTGACCACATAGCAATCAGCTACAGATGGCGCGGAAGCATAATGGACTGCCGATCGTACTGGTTAACTTATCTAAACCCTGCTCACGCATTAGTTCTTGCTGAGGTTTGTGTGCGTTTCAGAGGATCACCTAAGCGCGCTCACTACTAACCGGATGTCGCAAATCTACAAAACTCTGAGATTTTAACCAGGTACCAAGCCTCACTGTCAATACTGCTTGGCTCGACTATTGACGATGACTCTAACGCGCAGTGGGCGCAGATCAAAGATGCCTTAGTTTCCGCGTCACCCACCGAAGCATTGGATTTCCGCCGTCTCCTTGTTGCTGTTGGACAAAAGTCGCTTGATCCCGTCGGATTCTAGCCACAGTGAAGAACGTCCATCCCTGGGTCAAGAGTTGCGCAGGAGTCTGCAAAAGGACTGCGAAGCTTGGTGGTGTGAACGTCCCAGGGAGCTGGAGCTTACTAGTCTCTCAGGTAATACCAGAAAACTATTCCATCTCATTCCAATCACCGAAGGTGTCTGATCACGTATAAGTGAAACAATATGTGAGGAGGATGGCATCTTAATCATCAATCTTCAACCACGGTTACAGCGGTCTGCCGAACATTTTGACTCGCAGTTTAGTTGATCTCCAGCTCCGTTTGCTACCTTTGGTGCTCGCGCCGGTGTTGTGTGGTCTACCCGCACAGATCCTCCCTCATATCAAGAAATCGAGCAAGAGCTCCGCCATATAAAGCTTTATAAAGCCCCCAGCTCGATGGTCTTCCTCCAGCTCCAATTAAAGATGGTGGCGCATCGCTGGTTCGAGAACTCACTGTTTTGTTTTCGAAAGTTTGGTCGAAAAAAGTCGGAAAAAGACGAATAAATGCACGAGCTAGACGTTTATTGGCGAATCATACAATGCTGCTAGCTACAGTCACCGTACAATTGTTGTAGCTAGGAGTTGGATATGATTGCCAATGCAGACTTCGACAGCACTTTTCGATGCGGAAAACCGGAAGCGATTTGTCAGCTTAACTCAAACACACGTAGTCACCGTTCGAACTGGCAAGCAGCATGCGTTGCCTAGGCACAAAATGGAACTAGTTTGTATGATATTTTGCACATCGTACTCAGACAGGGGAATCTCCAGGTCAATACATATTGGTGTGTATCGCTTGGTGATGCGAAAATGCCATGCAAAATGGAGCTTCCAACGAACCGTTCTCTCAGAAATAGCACCACTTTAAATTGCTTTGTAGTGGTAATAAGCAGTGGTTGCAGAAGCGTAGCATAAGGGGGAGGGTGGAGGGGCGATCCGCCCTGGACGGTAGGCGATAGGGGGCGGCATTTTTAGTACCGTCGATATTTCCATACCAAAGATATCGAGCCAAGTATCCGGAGAAGCTGAGGTTTGAGGAGTTTAATGTTCCTCCGTATGATCAATAACATGTGTGCCCTACGTATCACATCTGTGCAAACCTTCTTCCCAGCAACCTCCTAGGCTGTCCTCATGTAGTCACTTGCATGACCTTTAATTCAATGTCCCAAATGATCATCCATTTCATCGGGAACTAATGTGCACCAAACCCTGAGCCGATTGGGTGCCATTCACGCACCTTTACTGCCCTCAAAGAGGGAGAAAATTTCACCCCCGCCCCGGGCAGCAAAAGTAGTTACTACGCCACTGTGTTTACACGTGGTAGTTGGTCAAATGCTGTGCCGACTGCAGCGGCGAATTCACTTGCGAATCACCATGCGGCATTGTGAGAGTACAGTGGGTACAATAGGAGAAATTGTTGTGCTATTCGCTACCAAACAGCCCTCCACCACTGAGTTCGACCATGTTAGTACTACTCAGCGGGCTAGATATGTTTACTTTTTGCTGCAGCTTCATTGGCACAATGACAAACAATATTACTTTTTTACTTATATCATTCGACTTGTTTTAAGTGTCCCAATGAGTATAGTTGGCATTACAGCTGGTCTGACGGAATACCTCTTCGTCGTGCTAGCTGTGCTGTACAAGTTCGTCCGGTTCCAACAAAGTGTTCGCAACAGTGCTCCAGGACATAATGGGTTTCGCCTGCAAACATTCTGCATATAAAAAGACGTCAGTTTGTTTAACACGGTGTGACGCACCGGATGCGGCTTGCCACCAACTAAAGCCACTGCACCCACTCTCACTCCGGATGATCATTGAATTCCAGCACCCTATTACTGAAATTGTGGATGGGTTATACCCTTAGCTGGTATATTACCAATAAAAAGGCATAAGAACTGAAGAATGACTTGCCGACTCCCAGCTGATACCTGTTTCCATGATTAGTAACCCGACAGTTTGGTTAAAAAGAAAAGAGCTGGCCCAATGGCTCTACTACAGCATCGGTCCTCCTTCCTTTGGGTATAATACAATCTACTTACACTAATGAGTCGGCGGGGCCTACCAACTTGGTCACGCTCTTTTGTTTCATCTGCCAACTTACACTCAGGCTTTCGACAACTTTTGCATTTGTTTTTTCTACCCAATCCATACAATTTTCAAGACTAAGAAACGAGCACTTCGTCTTCATCTCGAGAGGTTGGATCTGATATTCGGTGCCCAGCACGGTATTCGCAAAGCTGGCTCCTGCTCTACCAACTTGCTTATGGCTAGAGAGAAATGGGCGAATTCATTGGATGTTGACAAACGTCTGGATCTTGTATTCGTGGATTTCAGTAAGATTTTTTGATAACGTCGCGCATGAACAGCTTCTCATCAAACTCCTAGGAATCGGCATCGCTGGAAACTTTCGCTCTTGGATTTCCGATTTCCTGCCCAGTCAATCTATGCGGCTGAGAGTGAACGAAACGTATTTTGATCCTGGACAAATGACCAGCAGTGTCCTACAGGGCTCCGTCGTCGGCCATGAACTCTTCAACATTAACGATCTGCCGTTTCAGCTGCAATCGGACTGTTTGATTTATCAAGATGATCTAAAGATATGGAAGTAAGTACCATTAGAGGATCTGGTCGATTACAAGAGACGCTGGATGTCTTGCACAAATGGTCGCTTCAGTGGCACTTACCCATTAATCAAGATAAGTGTTCCGTCCTGCCTATTGGCATTCCTGAACCACTTAGGTGGTTTCTTGCTCAAAAATGTCAATTCAGAGAGAGATCTTGGCGTAACTGTCCTCCAAGATTTAAGATCCTCTCAAGACACCATGAAGAGGGTTGCCGCTTGACGCCGGAGCACCTTAGACTCCTGTTCACCTCGCGTGTGCGTCTGCTTCTAGAATACAGCCTTCCAGCTGCCTACCCCCTTATTATATTTGAGCTTGACGTGATTGAATAGGTTTAACGAGGTGGATCGAAGTTTGTATCTGAGTTACGTGGCCTGTCCAATCCCCCTCAGATTCGGCATTTGAGCCTGTTTTCTATGGATTACCGTCAACCTCGCGGGGATTTGATTTGTTCCCGACGTATCCTCAGCGGAGAACTAGGGAGAGAGTTGCAGGGATTTTTCCACCTCAACATTGGGAGTTCGACTAGACGTCACCGATGGAAAATACTCAAACCCGGGAAGCTTAAAGTATGGTCCATTCTTGCTCTATCCACCCGCGTTGTGAATGACTGGAACCGGTTACCGCGGCCTGTCGGTGATGCGCAGACAGAGGATTGTTTCAAACCACTACTTGATTCTCACCTGTTGAATATGCCGGAATAGTGTTGCTTCAGCTACGAGTGCGACAGCCTCTCCGGAGTTTCCGTTGCGCAATGACGCGAGCATCCAAGCAATGATCGGAAAGCGATGGAGCTGACAAGGTATCTCCATCTGCTCTCTACTACCCAATGAACCAATGATGAACTATACTCGCGATATCTTTAAAATACTCTTTAGAAGGATTTTAGTTGTAATTCTTTAAGGTATTCATCCCAATAGTTCACGTGCTACATAGCACAGTTAGTTAGGAAAAGCCACAGACGCATTTCACCCTATTGGGGCTCGTCAGTGCTGCGTATTACCTCGGCCCCCTAATGGGGATATTGCGCTTGATCAATAGAAGCAGATATCAATTAGTCAGCAGCTTAGGCCACTGAGCCATGGAAGACGTTGGCTGAGCTACATAATTTGTAAGTTAACTGGGATATAGCACCACTTATTTTCCACTGTCACTGACAGCGGCTAGTCTGCGACGTGATGACGTCCTCCCGCCAGACGCTAAATCCATGGCATTGGAAACTAGGAGGGTCTATTTATTTTATATTACTCTTAAGTAGCACGATTTTAGTCGTAAATTTTTAAGCTATTCACAAGCTACCATCCCTACGTGTTTCCACTCCACTGAACGTCACGATTTTTCACCGTCAAGCTGTAGAAAATGAACTGAAGCAGGTCTACAGGAAACACAAGAATTCTACTAAAATGCATCATGCTGGATGGACGGTTGTACTACGAAAGAAAACATTGCGGTGTATGAGTCTACCCATCATAATAAGCTCAAAATGGATAAGATTAAAAGCAAAATTCACTGTCGCGAATACTCGGAGGTTGGCATAATTATGCTTCAAGAGATTTGGCTCCATGAAAAGGTTAACGAGGAGGTTGTAGCGATCGACTCATTTGCCATCGTGTCGACCGGACAACTACATACAAGAGCCGCGTCAACAAAAAGTTCGTTCCGCTCTTCCTCTCCACTTATTAACTGTTCGATTTTGAAATGTAACCCAAGATGTTCAAGTGGCTGCCAATCCATCTCGCTTGCAAATACCTACATTGTCCCCAGTTGTCCTGACTCTGACGCCGAGGAATTTTACGATAAGTTCACTATAATTGTGTAGAGCGTAACTCAGGTACTGGTTTCGAGGAGAACCAGTAGGAACCAATACGGATAACAATTATTCAGTAAATACGTAGCCGGGCCCAACGTGTATTGTAAAGAGCTGCAATGCACTAGAAGCAAATTAGCAAGAGCATAGAGCAAGGTAGCGTGCGAATCACAGAGAGTTCGAAGGTGAAGCAGACGAGCCGTCAGTAAAACAAATGGGCGATCGGAAGATATAAACAATAATGAAATCCAATATCAAAAAATACTGGAAGCGTAAGTGTTTCATGTTCACTACAAGAGTCTTCCCCTGGAAGGTTGAATGAGGGAAGCCTTGGATAGAGCTGTCAGGTGGGGAACAAAGTGAGGATGGGAAAGTAAAGTAGTAGTTTCAGTAGGCCCACACGGACAGAGAGGGCGCGCGTGGTGTTCGTTGGGTCCCGGCTTCTTTGTTAGCTCTTATTAGTTATTTGGTTGTGGATTGGAGTGCATCATCGGTGGGCCGTCGGGGCGGGCTGGTAGTACTGCAATAAGCTGGTTAGTTCAGTAAAATAGCCGACAGGACATTTCCTCCTCTGCGGCCTGACGGTGCGCTTTGGGGTGTCATTTCCCCTACTGCACTCCGAGTCCACGGCGGTAACGATTCTCGTCACACGAAGAATCCCGGACATCGTCTTTGAGAGTCAGACCAGTCGTTGTGGTACCGTTAATGGGGAGTCGCGGTCGCTTGGAGCCAGGATTATGGGGTCGACGGCTTCCGGCAGCTGTGTCAGGATTCCGCGGTTCCTCAGGGGACTTGGGTTCTGGAATGTAAAACTCTGGAGGGTGGGACATAGTCGGGATAGGCAGAGTGAGGCCGTATGGATAACGAGGCGGGAGAGCCTATGATGCCCTGAGGCTGGTGGTGGCTAGATGCTAACAGATGATCTACCAATTGCTCCTACTGTTGCGCCATTTGCTCATGTCCTGGACGCGTCCTCGTGGCGACCGCTGGGTGGGAGTTAGGTTTCGCCCTTCTCATTGCTAAGATCCAGAACACCAATCCGCATGAGTCAGTGAACTGACCATTTGCTAGACCCGCTGCCTTTCGGGTGTACATTTAATCAAAGGCTTTGGTTGAGGACCCGAGTCGTTCTCCTGTTAGGTGTGGGCGCCCTGCCTGTATCCTAGTACATGCTCTTCGGAGCTTAGGAAGTGGTCGATGGCCCTCTTCCCGTAAAACCTAGCCATGCGAGACAAAAGCTCTACAGGTTATAAGCTCACAGCTAGATTGGCATACAGCACGAGGGCCCCGCATTGTTTCTGACGGTGGGAGGACACCTCCGAGTATTCAATGGTTTGCTACTACCTGCCTCAAGCCAGGCAGCCCCTGGTCAAATTGGTGCAAACCCGCCAAAACCCACCTGCCTCTGGCCGTGGTCGCAGGTGTATCCTACTACGGTCGCAACACATATGAATCTTTCCAGTACCTCAAAGGCTGTGTGTAACGGCCGTCAAGCAGATCCCAATCTGTCTCTGCAATCACATGCCCTAGCTGGATCTGTTCCCCACTGCCTTGTGGGTCAGGCTATTGAGCCAAACGCTCCGGGCGGAGCCCTCAAGTAACCCCCCGAAGCACATATATCACCTCGTGTGCGATTGCCCACCAATGCAATCGTAGGCCTGCGCGCAAAACACTCAGCATCGGGTGCTGGAACGTGCGCACATTACTGGATCGGAACTCCAGCGAGCTCCCCGAGCGACGCACTGCACTGGTCGCGATGGAACCGGCGCGCTACCACATCGATATTACGGCGCTCAGTGAAACCCGGCTCGCTGAGCAAGGTAAGTTGCATGAAGCAGGTGCTAGCTGCACATTCTACTGGGCGGACAACGCAGCCCCAGCACCACGTGAACATGCAATATCCGATCGCCTCCATGGCCTGCTTGTGGGTGAACCAACAGGCATCAGCGCGCGACTGATGACTGTTTGCCTACGACTCACTTTACTATCATTGCGTTTCTTGGACACAGATAATGTTAGGTAAGAGGCAATTCAAGTCAGAAGAGCTTTCCAGTACTGGCAATACCCGATCGGACACAACGTCCCGACGTCCAACTGGCTGTACTGTGTCCGGCTTTACCTGATGTCCTTTCATCCCGCGTTGTAATTGAATTTCCATATGTGACGTTATGCGTGTTTGGCATCTTTATGTTCTGATAAGCCATTATTAGGTCAATCCATAGATTTGGATAGTGTCTGATGTGAATTCCCAGGATCCTCGTCTAGTTTGTCAAGTGACACGGAACAGGCCATTAACATTCTTAACCCTCAATTTTTGCGAAATGTAAAGCGCAGCGAGATCATGTTCTTGACGGCTATCAGGGTCGCATTGCGTATTCCATACGAGGCCTCATGTGTACGTTCGGCGTTTGCGGAACAATGCAAGTGTCTAAACACCCTCCAGTTGGAATTGTCATTTCTCCCCACGATGAGTAGGGAGCAACAATATGCAGTGTTGAGGTGTTCGTTTTGGTGAGCCCACAAAACCGCCCCACATGCCGAATACTAGAAATCCTGCGTAACCCGGCGGTACAATTGCTTCAAAATAATTCCGGAGGATAGACTGCGACGCCTACAGAATCTGGTGGGGAAGTTTCCCTCCACCCATATAAGCTTTACAGTCATATCAACAGACTGCGTAAAGTACAGTGGATATTTTTGCTCTAAGCATTGAATATGAACAGGCGTAAACTGCGCAAGAAGGGACTAACGTACTTTGAGACCAATTTGGCTTTGCCATCTAGAACGCACCACGGTTCTAAGTCATTCTCACTAAGGCATATCTGCGTCTTTTCGAGGGCCCCGGATGTGCTGATGAGTCAGGTATCTGCTCAAGTACAGGTATCTTTTTACAGATGACACTCGTGTCATCATTGAAAGTGTCTGCTGAGTGTACTTGGCTCGTTCTCACAGTTTTTCAACGATATATCGACGAATGCACGTTCACACGTTGTGGAATGTCGAAATAACTCATTTGCAAGGATACATGAACGATAACTTTCTCCGGCGGTTTCTGAACGCTTATACTCAGTTACGAAGTATTTATACAATTGCAGTATCACTGTGGCAGAGCAACATGAATTTCGTCAGAACCGGTCATGCCAGATGAGCTTATTGATAGCCAGTATCATATGTACTGAGTGTGTTGATGCTGACACAAACAGGATGTCTAAAAAAATGAATATTTACTTACTCCATTTAACAAGCGGCTGTGTCGTTTAGGGTACGGGTCAATATTGACATAGTGTACATTCTCGTCTGTGTAGATATTCAGTGCAGAGAGTTGGCTTGCACACCGCTACAGTCAATAATGTACATATTCAAGTGGTCCAAAAGTCGTAATTCGGCAAATAGCAACGATGTGACTTCCAGATCCCGCTTTCTTTCCTGCGCTTTGAAATCACTGCCATCTTCCTGATCCGCATTCTCATTTCGGTTGGCCCTCTTGTTTTTTAATCACCGATCGCATGACACGCTATAGTGAATGCAGGTGAGAGTGTGGATAGGGATGGAAAGAAAATGCGCTGGAATAGTGCACGCCAACTAGAGCATCTAAATGGGAGGAGGTGCCAGTTTATCTGCGCCTGATAAGTGCAAGCTATTCCGAAAGTAGGAATGAAGGTATCTGAGGAATCGTTTTGCCTCTGCTTTCCCCTTTGTTAATAACAACGTACTACTAAACGGATAATATCATAACACTGGAAGTGAAAAACATCAATTTTCCTCACTCTGCAACTTTTATGTGGAAACGAGAGGTTGGAAGTATGCAAAGGTAAATGCTGGATGGAAACAACTAGCGCTTGTTTTGACACATGCGCTCGGTACATCGTCAAACCATGCGAAAGGAGGGCGAAAGGTTTAGTATTGGTGAAAGACTAGGTCAATGCTTAGATTTGGCTGTCTGTCTTACGGTTGCGCGCATGGGTCTCATAAGCACATGGTGAAACTTTGAGTGCAGAAAGGAAATGTGTGCAAAACAAAAGTGAAGGCAGTATTACGTTTCAAATGCATCAATACACGCATATTGTCACAAACTCATTGTGCTTCGTTGCAGTATCGGCAAAAGAAGACAGAAGATGTGCTGACGGTGGAATGACATCGATGTAGTTAACTTTGTTATTCATTGTATGGCATTAGGCTATTTGTACTCTTAGGTGATTATGTCCACGTCTATCTTAAGTATGTCTCCCACACTATTGACTGTTAAGCTTCTGTTTATATTACTCGCGAGTAGCAGGATTTTAGTCGTAATTCTGATAAGGCTTTCATCTCAATAGCTCACAAGCAAACTAACAGAGCCTAATGTGGATCAGCACCAGATGCCTTTCACTCAGTTGAGGCACGTCAGTCGCGCGCATTTCCTCGGTGCTCTAAGGAGGATCGAACCCATGACCGCTAGAGGCAGATGCCAACTAGCTAGCAGCTTAAGCCACTGGGCCACGCGGAACGCTGGATGGGATACATAATTTGCAAACTAACTGGGATATAGCACCACCTATCTTTCACTGTCACTGACAGCGGCTAGTCTGCGAGGTGATGACGTCCTCCCGTTAGACGATATATCCATAGCATTAGAAACTCGGAGGGGCTATTTATTGTATATTACTCTTCAGTAGTAGGATTTTAGTCGTAAACTTTTAAGGTATTCATCCCACTAGTTCACAAGCTACAATGCATACATGTTTCCACTCCACTGAACGTCACGATTTTTCACCGTCAAGCTGTGGGAAATAAACTGAAACAGGTCTACAGGAAGCACAAGAATTCTACTAAAATGCATCGTGCTGGATGGACGGTTGCACTACGAAAGAAAACATTGCGGTGTGTGAGTCTACCCATCATAATAAGCTCAAATGCCCCATCAGCTAAGATTAAAATGGATAAGATTAAAAGCAAAATTCACTGTCGCGAATACTCGAAGCTTGGCATAATTATGCTTCAAGAGACGTGGCTCCATGAAAAGGTTGACGATGAGGTTGTAGCGATCGACTCATTTGCCATCGTGTCGACCGGACAACTACATACAAGAGCCGCGTCAACAAAAAGTTCGTTCCGCTCTTCCTCTCCACTTATTAACTGTTCGATTTTGAAATGTAACCCAAGATGTTCAAGTGGCTGCCAATCCATCTCGCTTGCAAATACCTACATTGTCCCCAGTTGTCCTGACTCTGACGCCGAGGAATTTTACGATAAGTTCACTATAATTGTGTAGAGCGTAACTCAGGTACTGGTTGCGACGAGAACCAGTAGGAACCAATACGGATAACAATTATTCACATATTACGTAGCCGGGCCCAACGTGTATTGTAAAGAGCTGTAATGCACTAGAAGCAAATTAGCAAGAGCACAGAGCAAGGTAGCGTGCGAATCACAGAGAGTTCGAAGGTGAAGCAGACGAGCCGTCAGTAAAACAAATGGATGATCGAAGATATAAACAATAATGAAATCCAATATCGAAAAATACTAGAAGCGTAAGTGTTTCATGTTCCCTACTGTATGCAACCACCGAATGCATTCTCGTCAACTAAATTGCAAGCGTATCTGGACAGCAATGTATTATGGTCCAGAACTCAATTTTTATCGTTGAGTGCATCAAAATGCAATAACGCCATTCTCTCCTTATATAAAAGCCATGGTTTTCAGAAACTTCGCGTGGAATGTCCCGAACTTTACCTGGCGAGAATTTGAACTTCAGTTTATCGGTGAAGCATCTATTAGGAACACTCAGTCGTAATATTTCCTGGTCACCCCATGTCAGTGATGTTTTTACGTAGGTGAGGATGCTTTCGTTCTTTGCCCTTCGTTTGGGATCCTCCTCCTTCCCCCGTTACTTAGTTCTGAGATTTTTCACTGCATGTGAATTAACCCTTTGGATCTATTGCTCCAGTGTGGTATTTCCTGGTTTTCTAAGGAAGCATTACAAAATACTAGGTAGATCACTGAAGCAATTATCTCGGTGTAGTGAAATTCCCAAACTGACATTTGTTGAGATTCTTGCGTCCATCCACACCAATTCATGCATAAAGCTTGCTTCGAGAATACTTCTTGATACAAGTCAGCCTTTTCATGGCGCACTGTCTGAGTGTGTATCAGACAAAAGTGTAGCACCATTTTTGCCCACAAAACGGCTTATCACTCATCCGTTATTCCATATCTGGCACGATTTTGTGCGACCAGACATCAGTTGTCCAGGAGCTTAAAAACAACTTTGCATCGTCACCATACTGCTGTTTATGCCACTCACAACTCTACTTGTGAATGTACTGCTTTCTTTTTTGACTATGTTGTGAGCGTGTGTGTAAAGCTGAAGATTCACCCTCATTGGTGCATAAAGCACTTCCTTGAATTGAATTGTATTGCTAGCAGGATGGTAGCGTACGCAGCTTGGAATTTCTCAACGTCATTGTTGATAGTCATTCAGAAACTCTATTGTAAAATCCCAGTTTTGTTATTTAGTAGAGATAGCTACAGAACCCAAAATAAATACCCACTAAGCAACTCTCATCCGTAGAAGGGGAAAAGTTTTTCAAATTCTGGTACAAAACAAATTGATTGCCAGAGGTGAACAGATCTCAAGTGTTATGAGAGGCAACACGGAACCAAACCTGCAGTGAAGAGCATAGTGACAGCCTAGACGTTAAGAATTCTATCTGACCTGACGCATCATTGGCACCACTTATCAGTTGACCACTTTGCTCGTTAACTCACTTGTAAACGAGAATAAGTGTATTTACAGAAATGGGTTTGAACGATCAGATGAGGTGAATGAGCAATGCATTCTTGGCATGATCGGTGGATACCCGCTGTTAGACAGGTTACTAATCTGTCCCCAGCGATAGCTGTCTATTCGCTGTGTGTTTCGCTTGTATCAATAGCAAGAAGAGCCTCAAGAAAACTACGGCGCACCTCATTGTTACTGTATGAACGAGTAGGCTGCGTTGTTAAAATGCAGGCTAACATCCAAAAATTACCGACCTTGTTGTACGATGTGCGAACTGGTAGTGGTAGCGGTTGCGGTACTGGGTTACAAGTTGCGTATCGCTCAAACTGTCTAAACTGCTAAGCGACATGTGGTGGCCAAATATGGTTGGGGCGCTGTGGTGATATTTTATGTTCGCGATCAAACCGAGCGGGGTCATGAAACCAACTGATCGTAAGTGCTTTCACACGAAGGCCACAAACACACAGCCTGAAGGTTATTCTCTAATACATTTGGAAGCGAGATTGCGTACCAGTGAATGACATTCCACAGCTAGCACACGCATAAGAAAATGTTACGGCGGCATTATGACCGGCTATACTGCCTCGCCAACCGTAAGCTGATGGCTTCAGAGGTGGCTGTTATGAATGAATTGCAGGAGGGAGCAGCGTCGGTCGCTATGATTCTTCAGGGATTGTTAAGACATTATGACGTACTGGATGCCACCGAGTTTGATTACTCCTCGAAAGCGCCGATTCCGATCGTATACATCCCGAGCGATTTTAATATGAGCTAATAGACAGACGACGTAGGCACTTAAAGGGATTGCTTTCGCTTCGTTGCTGAGTTTGGCGGGTTGTGAGACCTTGTTTCCGCCGGAGATGCCACACCGGGATGGTATATTCCACGTGAGGTTGCACACTGGTGACGTCTAGACCGAGTACAACAGAAGCTCAGACCAACATGATCACTAGCACACAGAGGAGGGACGTCTGTAGAGTCACCCACAAAATTGTGTGAGTTGCCAAACACGAGATTGAGGTAAGATCTGCAAGGAATTACCTGACACTGGTTTGCAAGAAGCGCGCAACACAGCCTCCGATGCTTCGACGGTTTTGGTTACTGACGTCAAGTTTGCAGTAAACGCCTCCACCCTGTCGGACAATTGAGCACTCGCGCCTACACGGTGTTTAGTTAGCTCGATGTACTCCAGCATCCTTGATGGCCTGAGACAACCGCGCTTCCGTACAAGCGAGTACATCGGCTGAGACCCATCTCTAAGTACATCAAACTCGTACCGTATATGTTTCTCACGTAACCGTCTTGTTTTCTTTAGCTAATTCTATTAGCGTTCATTCTGCCTCAACGAAATATTGGCAACATTACCCATCGCACCAACTTAGTAGTGAAATCAATCGTTGTGCAGTATACGTATATTTACATAAAAATAAACGTAGTAGATATTCAAAATGCCCACCGTCGTTTTGCTTGCGGAGCAGCATTCGCTGGATGCTATTGGCTATCACTTTCTGAAAGGTGTCCACCGACATCCAGCGATATTGGTTGACGAAGATCCTTTTCAGTTCTTCCAGACAAGTAGGGTTGCTTTTATAAACTCGACGTTGCAAGTACCCCTATAGGAAGAAATCCAGGGGTTCAAATCCGGTGACCGTGCAGGCCACTCCATTGGTCCTAGCCGACCGATCCAACGATGACCGAAAGTTTCGTTAAGGTAGTCACGTACCGTTTGCGCAGAATGAGCAGGTCCACCATCCTGCTACCACCAAATGGTACTCAATAACCTTTCGGCCTGCAGCTGTGGAATGATGCAGGTCTGCGACATTTCTTTGTAGGAAGATGCAAAGCAATGTAAAGCATTAGTACAATTAAAATGTCAAGTTACTTGTCACATCCTTAGGAAAGAAAAACTGTCAGATAATTTTTTGGCCTGTCAACCCAGCCCCTGCCATTAGCTGTGCGCAATGTTGCATAGAGGAAGCGTTGCATCGTCGTGGGTCATTGGTTGCCCGAACATGCCGCTTATCTGCGTCATGCAGACGGAAAATTGCTTCAACCGTAAACATTATTGAAGACACGTCCATGATACTCACACACTAGAGAGAAAATTCCCGGCGCTTCTCCGAACCGCATGGCTATAAAACCTGTACCTGAAGCGCAAGATATGTTCGGAATTTTCGTTCCTTCAATATCCGATCTACATAAAATGGTGTTGTGGCACAATGGTGGGCGATTTTCCGAATGCTGAAATCAATATTTCGGGTTACCACATCTGCAATCGCGCAAGATGACACCTCATCCGTGGCGGAACGAGGCCGCCCGGTTCATTTGGCTTTGCACACGATCCAAGTTGTTTCAAAGTTATTCACCAGTCGACGCATGTACCGCTCATTAACTGACCGCATTGTGTAGTTGGTAGCATTGTAGCTGCGAGCCGTTTCTACCGCGTTCTACTGGTACGCATTAGAATCGAGGAATGAGTACGCGCTGATTCACAGGCACGTTACGAGCCTGCGGTTGCAGAGTGTGTTCATTCGTTATTGCTAACACAGAAAACAGACGGCGATCGCTGTGGATAGATTATTAACCTGTCTAACAGCGGGTATCCATCGATCGTGCCAAGAATGCATGGCTCATTCACCTCGTGCGGGTTGTTCTGTCTGCCCAACCATCATTGTCACGATGGGCGATACTGGCGTGCTGGCCTAGCAATCCAAACCCGGTGTCGCAACTCATGTCGGTCTTAGTCAGTTTGTCCATTCAACATTAGTACACTAGTACCGAGGATGCAGGCTCGCTGGCCTGGCATTCTGCCATCACTGCAGCCAGTCATACCCATGTGACGGGTGAGCTAAATTTTGTCAGCAACATCTACCAGCCGTCAGTTGGCAATCTAGCGCGCTCCCGTGTCACCATAAGGCATGCACCTTGTTCACCGAGCAACTGCGTAAAAACGGAATGCTCTTTTGGAACATACGGTACTTATCTAGCTCCACGATAAAAATGGCTAATGTGTCCTGATGCCTTATCCCTCAGCAGTTTGCACTCAGCTGTGCCATGAACTAAACTACTCGTCTGCCGAGGATGCCATATGTCCTCACCGCTAATGTTAGAGATAAATGCCTGGGTCTACACGTGTGCACTATAGGCTGTACGCAGTTTGTGCAATTCTGATAAACATTGGATGGTTATTGGATGATGGGAACGACTATCGTAAATGACCGGCATTTACAGTAAGGGAGTCACGATAGTACTAGGAACCGCGTTTTCCATTCTGGAATGCGGTCATCAGCCCTCTTCCTTCGGACTGACTTTGACAGATCCCATCACTTCATCTCTTCCCCATGCATACTTGAGGTGAAAGGTTAATTCATCTTGGTAGACCATCATCTAAATCTACCATAGAATGTAGAAACGATAAACATGCTTGTAGGTTGCGAAAATAGTGTAGGCATGACAACCTACGATGTGTTGTCCTCGCCGACAATTTAGACAGAGGAAATACTTAAAAGCGATTTCAAATTGCTAGGGCACGTTTATTCTGGATGTCCTTTGGTGAAGACACACGTATTATCATCTCTAATCTGCTGCTCACCACCGGTGATTTCTAGATATGACGAGCGATTAGTAGCCAAAATGTTCACAGTTTCCTCCAGTGTGACCTGGACAATTTTCATGCATGATAAATAGGGAATCTTTCGCAGTTTAAAGAGTTACATATATGTTGGTCCATATATGTAATGCGTCAGCCAGCGCATAGCGACTCGGATAATACGTCCTGCAGACATCCCAGGAGCGTGATCTCTGGTTGCCGCTTCAGGGTAACATCGGGAGCTTTAAAAAATTCGAGAAAACTTCAGACGCAGGCAATCACGTGTTGGTTTCTTGAAAGAGGGCCTGTTCGGTTTGATTACCTTATTTTGCGACAAGCACTTAACGTGGAGCAAACCATCCAAAAGTGGAACCCCGATCCTAACACGTTTTAGCTGCGTTGGAGACCATATGACCAACTGCACCTCACGTTAACTTCGCCAACCTAGACTATAATGGCTGGTGATGTAAATCGGTCAGCATGAGTGACTGCAGGGAAACTCGTAATGAGTTACCAAATCCTGAAGAACCCCAGTCACGGCTGCTATTCTTCCCAAAATTCAGTCATACGATTAAACTGATAGGCCACGCTTTTGATTTGACCATAAAGTGTAGCAAACTGGAGTGCCATCGAATCCTGTCCCACCGACTGTGTCAACGATGGTAAGCTCTCTGAGCTCAGGCTGACATTTAGACCGTTGGATGACGAATCTCGCCGTCTATATTTCTCGATAAAACATGTGGTCCTCATGAAGCATTGCTTTCTTAAACTAGAAACAACTTGATTTTTTATTTTGAGCAGGACATGAGTCCTCCAGTGCGCACTTAATTATGCTGACGCAATTGCCTTTGCTTTTGTCAGTTTCGCCAAGGTTGTTGTATCATCTTTTATCGATAAGGCAACCTAGCCGAACCAGAAGGTGCGATTCTTGTGGACTGGGCAGCGCACGGAAAAGAAACTGATTTAATTCGTATAGACACGCTTAGAGAGACTTATTCGCCTCAAATTCCTACACCGCTGTACCAATATGAACATGGGCACCACCCAACTAGCTATGATTACAAGAGGGAAAATGGAGATTTTCAGTAAAGGTGCCTTTGCAAGCTTTAGCCAAGGGCCTAAACGGTTTGTAAACCGTATTTGCAGCATAGCTAACCTCGTTTATGAACGTGCTTTTCGGGACGACCTAGTTGCCACCCAATAAAGTCATCACTGAGAGAAGCCTTTAGTTAACGGCTTGGCATGAGTGTCTTTTAATAGAAAACGGAAGTAACTGCTAGCTGAGGTCAGTGTCACCGAGACGACGTTGCGTAGTCCTCACACGGCAACAATACAGTAGAATTAGAAAGTGCTAAAAGGAGCCTGGCTCAAAGTGTTTGTGGAACCATGGGTGCCCAGAAAACAGCCCTTCCTACGGACATTTTATGCACTACTCCTTTTTGGCCATTAGAATCCATAGATTCATTATAAAGGTGGCTGGTTTTTCTACATTCCATTAACCGTCCTAGTTAATGGGTGAAATACATATAATGTTGCGAATCCAACCTGCTGCATGAACCGCATTGCGTTGAGAAGGAAAACCAACTTTGCTAACAGCAAGTCGGCCGCTATAAAGTGGATATTCAGGGAGCTTTTATTACGCTCATGACTTTTGGTTGTTACGCCTGTACACCAGCTCGCTGGGAGAAGTATCTTTCACCCTGCGGAATGTGGAGCGAAGCATAGAAACCACAATGGGAATAAATTGGCAAACGAGGGTGCTCCACCTTACAATATGCTATGCATGCAAACTCTAAGGCTGCAGCATATTTTTCTTCATATCTAGAGATGATTCGCTGGTATTCACCCGGGAATAATCGTACCGCTTGGACTTAACTCAGCGTCAGATCAGAGGAACTGTAATGCAAATGGTGACAAAACAGGGTAGGGTGGAGCCTAAATGCTGAGAGGCTAACGTGTACAGGATAACGCCATGTATTTTACTAATCAGATTAATAAACAACATTGCAGACTCCCCTGATTAAAACTTGTGACATGCAAAATGACTCTTTGTCAATGACAACGAGCTTTCGGCTCGAACGGAAATATGATGCACTTAAGTGCAATCACTAAACCAAAATATTCTATATAAACGTCAGAGGAATGTCGTCACAATTGGTTCATACTGGCGACAAGTAAATACCAAAGCTTGGCTAAGCGGTTCCGGTAGATCTGAAGAACCTGTAGACGATTTTGCTATAACAAAGTGTAGTGATTCTCCTTGTGCAATGGGCATTTCTGATCACGCAACAGTAGAGACTTCTCCTGTCATCTATGGTAAGATAAACTACCAAGATATCATACGCTGCAAAGACCGAAACCGCAGATGAAAGCAGCGCTCTTCACAAAAATCGACCGACTTCGTGAAGTGATTGCATCCACAGAATTTAGTTTATTCTTTAACCCTGATGTATTTAAGTATTGTGACAATTTGACAAGCTATCTAAATTACTTTTTTGACGTCTGCTGCCCTTGGGAAACTCTCTACGTCAGTGCTGACAGGTTCTCCTCACCCACCTGAATCGCCTGCGCCGACGTAAGGAGAAAGCGTTTAAAGCAAAAGATGGCGCCTCCGCGAGGTCACTCACTGTTCGTGTCAAGAATGAGCTGCGCCGTCTTATTCAAGTGTATATTCAGTCTATTCTTGGGAACAACAGCTGCCGCGAACTCTTGAGGATGGTGATACAGCTTAGCGGAATCATTCGACGTGCGCCATAGTTTGTTCTGATGTAGAGAAATTGAACCAATAGTTCTGTAACTGCGACACTACTATAGACCCAGATCCTTCCTGTGTCCAAATGCTGGGGAACGTGAAATCATTGTACCCTGCTGACATTGTAACAGTAAATAATTTACTGAAGCGTCTACTTTCTGGTAAAGCCAGTGGTCCGCACAGGATATCTCTCGTCCTACTCAAAAAATGTCCTGAGTTTTGGCAACGCCTCTTGCATCTGTATACACAACGTGTAAGCAGGGACACAAAATCTCGGACTGCTAGAGAAGTGTCAGTATTACACCAGGGCCAAGAAAGTAACCGACAAATTCCGACCTATCACCTGCATTTCTGTTGCCTTGACCGTTCTGCAGAAAATCATCTTTTGAAACGATGCTGTCTCAAGCTCCCTCTAATGACTCCGTTTTATCCGACTACCGTAGTGCGAGATTTACCATAGATGCAGTGACCTACCTGGTACCTACTGCACTGCTATTACTTGACTACAGAAACAAATTAACGTGTTCTGTTGATTATAGCAATGCATTCGACTGTGTAAACCGTGCATTGCTGCTGAAAGATTTCCTCATTCAATAAATACGTCCCTCCGTCGTCCATGTACTGAGTGACTGTTTTGCAGGACGCACTCAGATTACCCGACTCAGTGGCAGATGCTCCTCCCCACTACTCACCAACTCCGGTGTTCTTCAGGGAGTAATCCTGTTGCTGTTTTATCTTTTTTTACTTACGTCAGCTCAACACCAGTCTCCGCAGAAACGAGCCTAATGAAATATGCTGACGACATCGTCCTGGGTAGCAAGCATCCAACCGCCGATTCCCCACTCATGTTGCAAGATCATCTGAACGATCTCAATGTTTGTTTAAAGATTAGCATCTGTCTCTTAATGTATCAAACTGCCATAATTTTCTTTCTTTGCTACACAGAGAAGCAAGGTACGAACAGCACTTTACGCAGTGTCCCAGGCTTCCTATTGACGGCGATGGATTACACTTTGTTAAATCAGCGAAGTACCTAGGTGTAGTAGCCAACTACTGTAGGCAGGCGGAAGCAAACGACGACTCGGGAACCAGAAAGACAACAAAAACGGGATAGTGGGGAATTACCAACGGGCACGTGGATGAGACGAGACAAGGCAGTACGAGCCTTGCGGATCGAGCCGAGAGCGGATCGCGAGCGAGGTCTGGTAACGAGCCTGGGCTCAGAAAAACGCAGAAGGTATTTGTCCAGAACGCAGTGAATCAGACAAATACTCCGCAAGCGAGACCCACAGGACTGAACGCGGGCCGAGTGAGGCAGCCACGGGAAAGCGAATTGCGCACTTTCGAACGACTCCTAGCTGGCCAGAATGAAATATAGCGTAGTGAAGATATGGGATGAAACATGAAGAAATTGCTCCCTAAGCTCAAGCTTGTAAGGTGCATGGAATGGCCCGTCTAACAAATCCTCATCCGCGGTGCGTCATGGGAAGGAAACAAGGTCCATAGTTGAATGGTTTTGCTAGTGATCAGTTTGCGCATTGTTGTGGCAACCTACGTGCTGATATCCTTCCGCATCGTTCACGCTACACTACGACTCAGCATAGGTTCTTCATATAAATAAAACTTAAAAATCAGAAGGTTGTCGCTCTCCGTTAAGAGCCTGCTCTGCCCATCTTGAGTTGATCCTTCGATTCGTCAATTGCTGCGTTCTTACCCACTGGGTCTATTTTTTCCCTGAATTTTCCCGGTCTTCTGGGTAAGCACTTTAATGTAGCTGTCAAGTCACTAAGGCACTTATCCTGATGCAGCGCCGTTCCGATGCATATTTTGTCAACACACATCTGTCTGCACACATCGATTCTTTTGTAAGGAACTGGTATCTGAGCTATTGACCGATACATGTCCTCCCCTTTATAATACTTCATCTGAATGTCTGTCAAGTGCGTCTACTAGTCAGAAGTGAAAGTTAATATATACTCTCACACAAGTCTACCGCTCGTCGGTCATCCCTTGTGTATCGCGTTTTCTGCAATGTCTCTGACACGTTGCAAAGAACACTGGTAGCAAAACCTCACGTGGAATCTACACGGGTGCTCCTAAACACAATAAAAACACGACTATTTTAAACATTTCACCAAACGCTGTCACCACTAAAAACCAGCAGACAATCGGCAGATCTCCAACCATGCAGCATTTGAATATGCGACCAGTGTGCTCCATAACTTGTGAGCCACTTGTTAGGGAACTTAAAGTAGCTGAGAGAAATTGGCCTAACCAAAATCCTCTCAAACTACCTCAACATGTAAATAACCTTAACTGGCACGTAGGTTATGTGCAACAGCCAGAAAACTATAATCTCCCAGTGGGTCGCCATTTTCCCAGTATTTCACCCTTCCAACCTTTTTTGGGGGTCCAGTGGCATTCTACCCGCCACACCCCCAAATGACACTAATTCCGCAAATTATATGTCCTCCGTATCCACCACCCCCACTCCACTCTCTCCAAATACCACCTCGTTGGGGTCCTGTACCTGGATTCCTGTAGACAACTCAACGGACAACAAGACACTGCACTTACTTTTAATTAATTCCCGTTCACTGTTAAATAAAATGCACTTCCTGCGTAATATCCTTCACCTTTCTTCTCCTGATATAGTACTAATTACAGAAACATCGTGTTCAGCAGATGTCTGACACATTGTTCAGGATACTGGGTTATAACATCTTTCGTAATGACCGTCTTTATGGTAGAGGTGGTGGCTGTATAATCTACGTCAAAGACAAATGCTTGGTTCTGCCTCTGAATGAGCCATTCCTCCAGAGACTTCCTGATTCGGTGTGGATTACAATTTCTATTAATCCAACAAATCTCTTAGTAGGTTGTATTTACAGACCCCCATCTTCTACACTCACCGTGACCGATGACTTGTTGGACACATTCTCTCTTATTGCTGACCTCTCATACACTAACAAAATAATCGCTGGGGATTTTAATATGCCCGAAATCCCGTGGTCCCTTAACAATAAACCACAAAAACACAATCCTTTTATGTCTACTCTTGATCGACTGGGATGGGTACAGCATGTCACAGAACCTACACGACTTGGAAACATACTTGATCTAATATTTACGATGGGATGTTCGCATTTGTCCACATACATCAGTGATAAGTTGCCGGGTAGTGATCATAACATTGTTGGTTGTTCTTTCCAAATTCTTTCTAAACCGACAGAATCAGTGATAAATTATCGCCCATTCTCTTCTGTGAATTGGTCAATTTTCTCAGATCTTATAAGGTCTTAATATTGGGATCCATTCTTCTTAGCACAGAATGTACAAATTGCTTGTAATGAATTCTACCACCGCATTCAGCTTTGTGTTGAAGCTGTGGCTCCAGAACGTACTAAGAAGTTGAAAAGGACTGCTGCTCCTGCAGGCATCTCAAAAAAGGTAGCCACTAAACTGTATAAAATAAAGAAAAAATTTAGGAAAACTAATGATTTTACTCTGCTGATGCTCCACGCCAGATTGCTTACAGCGTTATACCAAGACCACCACAAAATGCTATGCTCTGAGGAAGTAATGGCACTGAAGGGCGCAAATGTGGTAGGCTGCATCTCAAAACTTTTGGACCGTAGGCAGAATAGAAAATCAAGTTGTATAAACACCATTGTAAACTCTGATGGAACTGCCATAACCGACGGTGCAATCATATGTTCGATCTTCAATGACTACTTTATGTCTACTTATGGCGCTAATGCGGAAGATGATCCTCAGCTCAAGTTGATACACAGAGGGAGTAATACACTCCAAACTGTTGAATTTACACTTAGTGACATATGTCGCCAACTCAGATTAGTTCGGCCATCATGCTCACCAGGCCCTGACAACATCCCTCCAATACTGGTAAAGCACGGAGGTCCAGACATCCCCCTGTTTTTTGCTTAATGTATTTACACTTTCCATGCTCGATGGGGAGTATCCTATACACTGGAAACAATCAAATATAATACCAAGGCACAAAAGCGGATCTATGCAAGATATAAAAAATTATCGCCCAATCCACCACACATCTATTATTTCCAGAATCATGGAGAGGATAGTTAAAGAACGCATAATAGAATATTTGAGTTCTATGAGCCTACTCAGTAAACATCAACACGGTTTTTTGGAAGGTAGGTCGTACACTACCTGCCAGTTAGATTACCTTGATTATGTGACTAGAGCAAGAGACGCCGGAAGCGCTATCATCGTAATATTTCTTGATATCCAAAAGGCTTTTGACCGTGTCCCACACAATTTATTGCTGCTGAAGCTTATGTCCTATGGTATCACTAATTCGCTTCTAGATCGGTTGTCTTCCTACCTCGAGGGTAGAAAGCAAGTAGTCAAAATCGGTAACTTTACATCTGAAGCCACTACAATCTCTAGTGGAGTTATTCAAGGTAGCGTGCTAGGCCCGCTTTTATTCTTAATCTATTTCAACGATCTCCTCGACGAAATCTCGTATGGAAAGCCGTACCTTTTCGCAGATGATGTTAAAATTGTGTATTGTTCCACCCCTGGGCAACGTAGTCCTAACTTAGCCTATATTCAGTCTGACTTGTCCGCATTGGAGCTCTGGAGTAACTCCTGGAAGCTGCACTTTGCCACGGACAAGAGTAATCTATTGTACTACGGCTGTGGCCCTTCTCTGAACATCCTTACATTAAACGATACCCCTATTCCTGTGTGTGGCGCAGTCCGAGACCTTGGTCTAAGATATTCTGCCTCATTTAACTTTTTAGAGCATGTTATATTCTTGCAGGCTTCTGCCAGAAAAGTGATCGCCCATATAAGTCGAACTCTTATTTTGAGGGATTCCAGGCTTCAAGCCTTTAAAATATGTGTTAGGCCGAAACTTGAGTACTGTATGATAGTGCGTAGTAATCTGAGAAAAGTGGATATTATAGCACTAGAAAACATTCAACGATCATTCACAAAATGGTTTCTGAACATGCCTAATACTATGACATACCGTGAGTGTTGCGAGGCGCTAAATCTGGAGCCGCTGTGGCTACGCAGACACAAACTTAATCTGTGCCTTTTATACCGCTTACTATTCGGATTGACCTTCACTGCTCAGCCACAACTCGAGTTTCAGACGCGTATGCGCTATGAACTAAGAAACAGCGAGCGCACAGTGAAAATAACAAAGTCTCGCACAATGCTCCGCTCAAAATTTTTCTCTGTAAAATACGCGTTAATATGGAACAAACTTCCATCGAGTGTTAGAAACTGCACTACCTATGCACAATTCAGACGCATGATTAATATTCACTTGACTGTTGCAAATATCTGGTCAACACTAAGCCAAACGGTGACTCTAGATGATTTGTATGAGAAAGGTCCTGGATAAGTATGAAATTCACCATGTCCTCTATTCGTTTCAATAATATAAGATTACCTACATATAATTGCATTCTTGAGTATATATTTGAGAACGATCTTACTCCTATTAATCCGTTTAACCAATTCTGTTTTCTCCTTTGACGCACTGGTTCGTTGATGCACTACTCTTTCCAAGCTAATGTCTCTGTACCATCGTCGTCACTCGCCAAGATTTTCCATCAAATTGTGACTGGCCTATTGACTGCTAATCATTTCAAAACCCTTATTGGAACCTTTGATCAAAAGACGAACAATTAACTATATTATGCGATTACGTTGTACATGTTGATAAGACCACCCAATTGGTCTTTGCCTCGCACTGCTGAGGAATAAAACGTTTATTTATTTATTTATTTATTTATGATGGCTTGCCTGTTTATTCTTTATAAAGCCCTTTTTATGGCATCATTTCGCAATTGATTTATATTTTGGCATATTGCTGAGATCGTGTGTGTTGTAGCCGTACGGCCGCACTCTAACTCGTCCCACGCTACGCCCGCTGTGGCCATTCCAATTCTCACATATTCTTGTGTGTGCGCTTTTCGCACCAGTGCGACGAGCACTACTCAGTGCTTCCCACAGCTTGTAGCTAACTTGTGTGGTTGTGCAGTTGTTCCAGTGCGCAGTTATGGCATATTCTTTGTCGAGTTCTACGTGTGTACTTACTTGCCTGCGCTTTTCGGGAATAGTTTTGGTCTTATTTGGAACAGGAAGCTGATGACTCTCGAACAACTCTGCAACCATTCTTGCAGGCCGCAGCATAACAAAGTAACGGAAGATTTTGCGTCGGTCACTCACTAAACGTCTCGTCCGCCACTTAGGAATGGTTATCAGCGCTTGCTTGCATCGTCCTGTAACGCCATCCGATAAATTCACGACGTCTCTTCGTGTGGGTGTGCATTCACAAGCGGGAGACGACCGGTCACTGAATGCGGTAATTTGCGCGCGGCCGCGAGAGAGGCAGTGAGACAGCCATCTGTCTCGGCGGACTGATCTTGGTGCCGGAACAATCAATCTAGGGTCCAGAGCTTGACTAACCGTCAACACGTTCACGTGACCTGCTGGGCAAGTGTCCGATCCGCAGTGGCTGAAGCGGTGGTTCGCAACCCCTTTGGAGTGGTCACACACAAGCGGATTCACCATAAGCAATTACCTTCCAAAATATTTTAGTTTACTAAGCTAATTGACTACTGCAATTTGGACTTTAAGGAACGAAAAATGAAGATTATGTTTAAATATCTTTTTATCATCCAACTAAAGAAAACACCTATTTGGGAGCAGCGTTTTATCAAATCAAGATGTGATGCAAGCTAATGAGACGGTTGTTATTTTTTGATTCCAGCAATGTATGGTATGTTTGGTGCGGTTTCGGCTAATACACATGGTAAGTCGTGCTCTAACTTTATTCGGTTCCTTGCTTTAATATGTGATCTCTGAACAAACATGAACATATGTCAGTGGCTTCTCATTTGTTTCGAACATCCTTTGTAAGTCCGTCCGGGATGACAGTTTCCCTCTGTAACGACACGTCCTGTTTTTTCTACCTCGTAAACATTCGGTCGCTCCTTTACCTGGTAGGCTGACCTATGCTTCCACCTTAATGTTCACTCACGCCGTAATTAGACCCAGCGAACGACTGCCTGACTAGAAAGAACCACAATCCACGAGCGAGCCGATAGAGGCCTCATCTAGCTGAGCTGCTTTGTAGACATGTATTCATAAGGTAGGTAATAAAATGTACTTTGAAAATTGTCTAATTCACTAATCACTTATTAATTTTTACTCAGTGATTGTTAATCAATGGTGATTAGTTAGTCAGTTAACTGTTTTGGTGCAGAAGGGTTTGCTATTAAATTTGTGTGACGACAGATTGATGACCCAATGCTTGTACGTATATTTACACCCGTAAAATTCCATTTTAACTCCTTGGGAGTAATTACCTTAGGTTGAGACCCATTAAATGGTATATTCCTCAGTGATTCGAGGTGCAGTCCAACTATGTGGTCTGATCAATGTGTACAACAGGATCGCAAAAAAATAATCAATTTGTTCACGCTTTTTAAAATGGATCCAAAACAGGTACTAAACTAATTGGCAGGATTAAGGAATTAAAGAAACTAAAAACCAGGAACAATAACGTAAGTAGATTTAAACATATGTCCAGTTAAAGTAATACGGCCACTCGTGGAACCATCCCCAGGGGACCTGCTTCCATGCAAGGTATTACCTCGAAAGGTTTCGCAATAACTGGCCGTGTGCCGGTGTGGCATAGTTGTATATGAGCCATCACCTGTTTATCATATGTTCTGTTCTTTTTAGAGCTGCTTTTGTACATGTATTATGGGCCATGAAGCCTCAGCCCAGTCCGTCATGCGGATCATTCTATTATGGCACTTTTTTATACGCCAGTCAGTTGGTGGCAATTTGCCTTGCATAGGTAACGTCTTTTATAACCTGGAAGCTGTAATCCGTCACCACAGGAGATCAGTCTAGTCTTGGCCAACTATGAAATAAGGAAGAATATAGAAAAGAGGAATTATGTGAAATCTATATCGTTAGTGTAAAAAAATAGGCAGGTATGTTTTTTACATCGGCGTAGAAATGGATCGAGCCGATCATACGATAAATTGTGTAGCGTGACAGCCGGAGACAGATGACTGTACGAGTTGTCCACAGGCAAAAGTCGCATAGGGAATCAGTTATTGCCATCACTGAATTCAAGTACATGGCCTAAAGCCGCCTGTGGAACATGCAATACGATGCTCAAAATGGGGTTTCATCTTCAAACTGCTAGACCTATTTCCATGCCAACTGCGGGAACATCAAACTGAGCGTGTTCAGGCTGAGCAACAGCAGGTCAGACTTATTTTGTTTGTACGCGAATTGTAATACCGTCCCACTTGGTAAGACCGGAATTACACTATCCCAGAAGTTCGATAGATTGTCAGAAGTGGTTGAACGAAATTTTGGTACCAAACTATCTTCAGAAGGAACATGCATAGCTGCGTGTCTGGCGTATGTTTTTCCAACAAACTCAATTGCAAAGCAATTTCACAACGCCGGAGGTTGCACTAACAAAGTGACTCATACAAACACCGTCGCTACTCCAAATCGCCCAGGCATTCCAGAACATTTAACCACCAGCACATCTACAGAAATTTCACTCAAATCCACTTCCACCCATCAGTTTTTGCCGAAACCCAGAAACAATCAACTATCAGTGGCAGCTGGACCGTAGTTGCATGCAAGAGGACCCCGAAATCAGCAGCTACAGTTTCAACAACTACACCCAAGCTTCATGTGAGGAGCGATGCTGCATTGCAGCGTAACAACTTGCTACCGATAATCATTTGAAGGACAATCAGAGACAACAAGATGCCATATCCATAATATGTACCAAAGTTCTGGAGTCAACATCGAATTTATTGCTGATGACAGTTCATCTCTGGAACTGAATCTCTTTTATCTGTGTCTTTCCAGACATTCCGTGGAGCAAAGGCAATCGAGCGAAGCAGAACTAATAAGTATTGCTCAAGTATTCCCATTTCGTAGTTGGACACGTAGCCCCGAACTCGATGGGTGTAGCCGTAACCGGATGGCACACGCAGTATTTTATTCTGACAAATGGCTCGAAAGCGGAAAGTATGAACAATAAAGCGAGCCAATCAGAACAAGAATAAAAGCCCAGTTAATATCGAGCAATGTGACAATGGTGTTCAATCAATCGCATGGGTGTGTGTGGTCGTTTGAGTGATGTTAACACGTTCGGCCGTAACATCCCCTCACGTGGAAGATGAAACCACATTTGTAAAATGTAACTTTCTATCGGTTTGGGTGAACCTTATGGTTTCAGAACAGTGATTGGTTGATCGGTTTCGTCCATTTGGGTTTTGTCCGTCTCCTCACGCTCTTCTGTAATAACACCCTCCTCCTCAGAATCTGGTGCGACTGAGGTGCGAAGACGGATGAAATCATTGTGTCTGTGTGCTGTTTCTCCACTTTCCAGTTGTATGTTTGCCTCAGTTTCTGAACTTGTAAGCACGGTTCCTGGCTACCATAGACGCTCGTTCTGGCGTTTTATGTACACATCGCGTTTCGTTAGCAATTCCTGAGGTTTACCTGGTGCGCGCCCACTCTCATGCATGCGTTGTTTTTGGCCTAACGGGTGTCTGAGAAAAGTAGGTCTAGCCTCGTACGTAGCTGGCACCCAAAGATAGCCAACCCCGGACTTCTTCCAAAGGACTCCGGAGGTTTGGTAAAATACGCGAATAGGATTCGGTCAAGTTTACTGCGTAAAGAGTCATGATCTTGCCACAGGAGACCGGGTTAGACTGTTCGTTTCGCTACACCTTTTGACGCCGGATGCTAAGATGCGGAAGCCAGCTGGCGGATTCCATTACCTTGCAAATGTTTGTTTGAAAGTTGCACTGATGACCGTTATCTGTGACCAATATTTTCGGTATACCGTGCATGCACAGACCCCAACCTAACTTCTTGATTGTAATTCCCGTAGTGACATTAGCGACAACATGTACATCCATGCACGTTGAGAATGCCTTCACTAGGCGTAGTAACATTTCCTTCCAATCGGACCGAAATAGTCAGAGCTGACCCGTTCCCAAGGTTACATGGGATCGGCTGGTTTGCTTTTTTGATACCTCTGGCATGTAGTACAAGTATTCAAAAGCGCTTCCATATCTTTATCTATTGCCGACCACCAGCAGCATGAGCTGGCCAGCGCTTTCATGCGGACGATCCCCGGATGAGCATCGTGTTGCTCTCACAGTACGGCTGCTCTGAGTCCCGATGGAATAACGATAGAAGATACATGAAAGATATCTTTTCCTGCAGGCTTAGCTTAAATCAGCAATTGGAAAGACGGACGCAAATCGTCAGAGGATCGCGGATCCAACCCGCAGTATCACACGTTTCACTTTGATAGGACCGGATCGCGATCGGTAACTTTCCTAACCACGCCACGGGATATTAAGGGAGTGTCTAGTTCTCGTAACAGTAGAACGAATTCGCATGGCGCTCCACTTTGTTCATCCAGCTGTGCAACTTATGGTATTTTACTGAGAGCATCAGTAACATTATCTTGAGAGCCGGCGATGTATCGGGTTTGATAGTTGTAGGCAGAAAGTAGAAGTGCCCGGTGAATCATTCGGGGTGCGTTTAGTTGCTCTATGCTACGTCTCCCACTGAGAAGCGAGATAAACGGTTCATGATCAGTCTGCATCACAAACCGCTTGCCCCACGAATACTGATGGAAACGCTTTACCCCGAAAACTGTTGCTAGTGCCACTTTGTCCAGTTGTGCGTAATTCTGCTCAGCAGACTGTAAAGAAAAAGACGCAAAAGCAATAGGACGAATGGTTTCGTCGTGAACCGTGTCCTAGGACTGCTCTAACCCCAAACAGTGAGGCATCACACTGCAAGCTGATGGGCTTGTTTAGATGGTAATGTACCAACAATGATGAAGAAGCAAGAAGAACTTTTGTTTTCTCAAATGCTTGTTCTTTTTTATCTCCACATGACAACTTGGAGTCTCTCTGTAACAAGTCGGATTTGCAATATCCGATCGCCTCCATGGCCAGCTGGTGGGGAAACCAACGAGCATCAGCGCGCGACTGATGACTGTTCGCATACGACTCGGAAGAAGTAAGTTTGCTACCTTTATCAGCACGTACGGTCCGATCATGTGTTATCATGATGACACGCGTGAGCAATTCTACACTCAGCTATGCTCCGTGATACGGTCTATGCCGAGAAGCGGCCGACTATTTCTGCTGGGTGATTCCAACGCGCACGTTGGGCGTGATGCATCGGTGTGGACAGATGTCCTCGGTCCGCATGGCATTGGTTCAGCGAATGCGAACGGTGACAGGCTGCTCTCACTGTGTGACACTCACGGCATGAAGATCACGAACACTCGGTTTGCACTGAGTGCAAGTGATATAACAACTTGGACGCACCCACGGAGTAGTCACGCTCACCTGCTTGACTATGTCATCGTACGTCAGCGTGATATGTGTGAAGTCCACATGTACTGCGTGGAGCTGAGTGTGGCACTGATCACGAATTGGTGCGAATCAAACTGGACATATATTTACGTGAAGCTATGCGTTGCAATCTCACCGTGAATCGGCGTAAAAGTAGCATTCGCTCCCTCGGTATTGTGGAGAAACGAATTGAGCTAGAGAAGGCGGTACTTGCACGTCTGTATGATGTGGACTGCATAGACACAGTGGGCAACCTGTGGCACCACATTCGTGACCAGTTGACAGCCGTTGCCGAGGAGACCATCGGGCGCGCAAACTGTAAGCGGCCTGATTGGTTTGATGATAACAAAACGACGATTGGCGCTTTGGTGTGAGAAGACTGCAGCATTTGCGGCACATGTGGCAGACCCCAATGACTAGGGCAAGAATAGTCCGTTTCGCAAAATTCGACGACGACTGAATAGTGAGGGAGCTTCGCCGCATTAAAAATGCATGGTGGACGGAAGTGGCGAAGTAGATTGAATGCTACGCCGAATGCCGCCAACACAAGAAATTCTTTGATTCCTTGAAGGCGATGTATGGACCGAGATGGTAGCCGCTGAGGACACTGATCGATGGTAGTTCAGGCGCTAACTGCATACAGACTGCCGATTTAATGCAGACCTGGCGGAAAAACTTTGACTGTCTCTTGAACAATTTTGGCCAATTTTGGCCAATTTTGGAGGGCCTCAAGCAGCACGATGTGAAGGCGAGTCCGGCGGATACACCGACACTGGATGAGACGCAGAGAGCACTTGCTCAGTTGCGAAATGGCAAGTGTGCTGGGACCGACGAGATGCCGCCTGAAGTATTAAAACACGGCGGATGCGCGTTGGTGACCGCGCTGTACCACTTGGTGCAACGCGTATAGATTGAGGAGGAGGTGCCGTCTGAGCTGAAGGGTTCCCTTGTGCTATCACTGTACATGGGAAAAGGGAGCAAGCAATGTTGCACGAATTATCGTGGCAGCAACTTGCTGAGTTGTGTGGTCAAGAAGATTCCCAGAATCCTGCTCAACCGCCTCCTCAGTAAGGTTGTGGAACCTAACGTGGCGGAAGAGCACTGTGGATTCCATTCGGGTCGCAGCACTATAGATATGGTGTTTGCTGCTCGTCAGTTGCAGGAGAAGTGCAGAGAACGACACCAGCCACTGTACTCGCTTTTTGTTGATTTCACCAAAGCATTTGATACGGTGAACCGCGAGGCATTGTGGCTGGTGTTGGGTAAGTTTGGTTGCCCGCGTAAGTTTGCAAGTTTAATTGAATGTCTGCACAGTGGTATGCGCGCGAGGGTGCAGCTGAGTGGAGAGATCTCGGATGAATTTGCACTTGTCACTGGTGTGAAGCAAGCTGTGTCTTAGCTCCTGCTCTGTTTAATATTTATCTTCATTCAATGATGTCTTGTGCTTTTGATGCGGCTTGTGCTTACGGTGTTCGTGTGGAGCACCGTACTGATGGTGGGTTGCTGAACATCCGTAGTTTCGGTGCGACAGCTCTAGTCTATAAGACAATTATCCGTATGCTGCTGTTTGCTGATGACTGTGCGTTGTTTGCACACAGCGCGGATGAGTTGCAGCACATGACTAGTGCTCTGGCTTCGACAGAGTTCAAATTCACGCTCACCATCAACACAAACAAAACTGTCTGTCTCTTTCAGACTTCACCGGAGGTGCAATCTTCAATATTGCCGCGAATCAGCATTGGTGCTGAAGTATTAGAAACCACCTCCAGCTTTTGCTACCTTGGGAGTGTGATGTCGACTGATCAGCAGCTACACAGTGAGCTGCGTATCCGCGTGTCGAAGGCAGCGGCGGCATTCGGTATGCTTGAGTACCGAGTGTGGAACAACCATCAGCTTACCGTTGGCACGAAGCTAATAGTGTACAAAATCGATGGTGCTGTCCGTTCTTCTATATGGCAGTGAAACGTGGACGATGTGCCGTCGGGATGTGTGATATCTCGAGCGGTTCCAACAACAACGTTTGCTACGTATTCTGCGCATCGCTTGGGGCGACAGAGTTGCGGACACGGAAGTGTTGAGTCGAAGTGGAATGTATGCAGTAGACTGCATACTTTTGCTGAGACACCTGAGGGTGCTTGGTCATATGAGCCGTATTGATTCGAGTCGGATACCGAAACAACTCTTATATGGTCAGCTGAGTATTGGAAAGCGGCATGTGGGGAAACCAAAGTTACTTTACCTGGCCATGATTAAAGTGAGCCTCACACGTTCTAATCTTGATTGCAGGTCATGGGAATCGAAGGCGGTTGATCGGCGTGCATGGCGCGATCTGCTTACGAAGTCAGTTGCCGAGATGCGGGAGAAAGACCTTATACATGCAGAGAAGAAGCGGCAAGTGCGGAAGCGGCAAGCACCGATGGCTTCAACTTCATCGACATCGAGCGCATGGTGCTGTAGCACATGCGGTCGCGAGTGCCTGAGTCAGGCAGGCCTAGTGAGCCATGACGGAGCCCACACAGGATCACCACCGAAGCGACGACGGGTGCTGCAGAGAATGTAGACAGAATCGGCGCAGCGTTTGTAAGTACGCTGCATCCGATTTAGTAACTGCTTGCTTGCATGCTGGGTCTCTATATTGCAGCTGGTGAGTTCGCAATTTTGTCCTTATGCCTTTCTTTCCCACATTAATGTCTACCTGAACTATCTTCTCTAAACTTGCACATGTCGCTGAAGCTAATTGTCGTTAAGTTCGATAAGATTTTCGCGGTTGTGGCATTTCGTTAGGTATATTTTCTGTTCTCCTGAACCTAACGCGAATTTGTTGGCAACCAATTTATTTCATATGCTCATTTATTAAAGAGATATGTCAGCATATCTGCTTGCATTATCAGATTTATTTTATTTCATCCTGCCATTGCAAGTGATCGGCTGTCGCTTTATATCCCCGGTGTGGCTGCGCTTGATGTGCATGTTGACAAGGTGCCTGCCTGTATATTACCCACTACCTGGTACATAATGCCTCCAGGAGACAGTTGGTCGTTGCTGGAGGGGACGGGGTGCACGGTCCTTGTGACCGTGCTAGGCTCTAAGAGTGGTTCCATGCGCTCAGTGTGGAGCCGGACTACAGTCCAGCCACCGCCTTGTGTGCGATTGGTTCTTAACTACAGCGTGCTTGTGTTTGCCTGTGAAGGAGTGTGGACCGGCTCTCTTGCTGAGACCTGGCTCCCATCCATTTACCTCCCGCTCTTATTTCTTCGGTTTTACGCTGGATATGGGGTGTGTGGTTGGAGGTGTGGGTGGTGCAGCGCAAGCCATCCATGGTCCCTCTGTAGGCGCAGGCGTCCTGTGGCTGGCCACAGTGGCAGACAAATCCTACACCGGATGCCGCCAACCAGTGGTGCTATAACGGAAGCAAGGTTGGGTAGGAACCAACAATCCCACGATAACATTCCAACGAACGCGTGTAGCTGTGTTTCTGTACGTGGAGGCAGTGCACCAATAATGGGTTGAAATTTGCCTTTCTCTGAAGTATAAACCATGTTTATTTAACGGATAACCAAGGCAGGCAACGGAATCAACCATAAAAGCACATTTGGAGCGTTTCAAACGTAAACGGTGGTCAGACGGTTTATGTAACACCTGGTCCAACGTGAGGAGTTGCTCCTCTTCTGTGTGACCCGTACTTGGTAGCTCAACGAGGTATACACAAGAATTCTTTGGAAGAGAGCTGGGGCGGAGTTAATCCAATAAGGAAGTATGGTGTGCTCAAATAGGCCCAAATGTGTACTGATCGTAGTAAGATGGCGAGAAGCTTCCTTTGCTTCCACTTGGGAGTAAGCATTGCTCGAATCCACTGTGGTAAACTTGACCCCTTCAGATAGGGTGGGGTACAGATCCTCGACTTTTGATAGTGGATAACGGTCTACGATTGCACCGTGATTTATTGTGTTCGTAATCGCTACAAATCCCGCACGTTGCCGTTGAGTTTAAGCACAGATTCTATTGGTGCCGCTTATCCAGCTTGTTGAACTGGCACAATTATACCTTCACGCCGGAGCCTTTTTAACTCTTTTTCTACCTTGGACCATAAACAGTAAGACACGGTTCGGGCCTAAAAGAAGTTAGTTGTACTAGAGTACGGCATACGATCTTTTGCTATAAAACTGTTCACTTTTCCCAACTGGTTTTTGTTAAAATTGTCTGGGTATCGCTTAAAAACCGAGTCCACGATATCCTCCTCCACGGCATGGATAGTATTTAATACTGGCAACTGGCACGACCCAGTAAATTGACTGCAGCATGAGGCAGAACATGATGTACTAGGTTGTGTGATATACCCTAGTGTTTAACTCGTACCTGACGCTTTCCAAGTAGGTCAAACAGTCTGTATAGGTTCGGAAAATGGCATCGCTCCGCTCTAGCTTAGATATTGATGACGGCGCATTTCTGATAATCAATATCACAGCGGGACCGATGTCCAGTTCAAAGAAAACTGGTACGCCATTAGAATGAAGCTTGACTCTATAAAGAGATGCTTCGTCCTATTGGAGCAATTTGTAATTATATGGTTCATAAGTTAGATGAGAATAAGTGCACTCACCGTCGTCATGGTTCAACTATTTAATCAAAGATTGTGACCGTGGAGAACTGCATACACGTGCCAAATGGCCAATTTGCCCGCAATTCCTGTACTTTATGCGAATGCGAGGGCACTGGGTAGGGGAAATGTGCCGGTCAGCTCATCGGTAGCAGACGAAGTTTCGTAACCTGTTTTCGGAGGAGAAACCTGGAGGCAGCTTGTTTACACACGCTGTAAGTTGTTTAGTGTTAAAGGTGAATAATTGAGTTTTCAGATTTTCTCTTTGACCTACGAGGTTGCAAGCGGTTTCTCATGAAAGCCTTTCCTACTCTTGTGATAGTAACTTGTCTCTCGCACCACATCTGTAACGCTACCGATAAGGTACTGAATTCTCATGAGTTCTTCGACACATGTCGAAGGAATTGTATTGTATCAGTATTCTGGTGTCGCTTGGTGAATGCGCGCAATGAAGTCAATTACGCTTTCGCTGCTTCGATGCTGTACTTTAAAGAATTGGTACCGAGCAGAAAATATACTTAGTTGAGAATCCCTAATTACTCCTCGAGCAACCGGATCATGTGTACGATAATCATTTTAACTTTTAAGTTCATGGCATAAAAAACTCGTCCTCCTTCTGGACCAAGTGCACGGCGAAATAACATAAGCCAATGGGCATCGGACAAGTCAATAGAAGGGTTCAACACAGGGAAAAAAGTTAGCTGATGTTAGGAAGGTGTTTTCCACTACATCCATGATTGTATGGAGGGCTTTTCTGAACTATCGGTCACTGGATTAACAGCCCCGCCAGTGGGTTCGTAACACCCGTCGCCATCCTATATATGTATCGCTCAAGTATTTCTATTTCGTAGTTGGACACGTAGCCCCAAACTCGGAGTGAGAAGTCGCAACTGGATGGTACATGTGGTATTGTATTTTGACACATGGCTCGAAAGCGTAAATTATAACCGGTAAAACGAGCCAATCGAACAAGAATAAAAGACCAGTTGGTATCGACCACTGTGACAATGCTGTTCGATCAATCGCGCTGGTGTGTGTATTTGTTAAAGTAACGTTAAAACGTTCGGCCGTACGAAGAACTTAGAGGAGTTTCGCAAGGACACAGTAGCTAGAACCGCTTTTGTCCACGGCATCTCCCAGTCTCATGAGTACGATGAATGAGAAGCAAATGCTTACGACCAGGAGTAGTAGCGCTATATTCGTGGGACTTTGCTCTTGAATGAAGTTGTACTTACTTACCTCTTGCGGTTACCAAGATCAGCAAATTAAAAAGGGTGCGGATCAAGGATAATCAAGGTTGCACTATAAACAAATTAGAAGATAATTAGGCTATCGGAACTATGAAATTCACTAGGGGAGAGGCTAAAAACCGAGCTCCGGTTCAAAATGGAGAGTGAAGCTGTCCTTCTACTTAAAGCGTCACCTCACCAGGCAACTGGAGTGAGGATCCTAGTCGGAATTCATACTGGTGGCACGTCTGTAAGGAGTGGTGAACATCCTAGGTAATCCTGCATCCACCCAGTATGCATTGTGCAAAATGAGTTGTGCAAAATGAGATGCCACCGAAACCAACTTCAAACGACGTGCCGATAATACCACAAAAGTCGGCACAAGCTCTCATCCTAGACACAAGTATTTCGGATCGACGCCAAGAACCGAAATATTTTCCTGACTGTAGTGGAATACCCAAGCCAACCCCAGAAAAATCGACGAGCTTCGGTTGCGCCAGGCAGCAAACACTTGGCATCTCACATCCATAATCGAAACATGGTTTCAATCAGAGGTTACTAATGCCTAGAATGCGATTCAGGGCATGTCACTGTTCCCACACGATCCTCCCAACAGGAGGGGTGACGTAATCTCATAATATGGCAAGGACCTAAATGCGAATAATTGCATGATCCGGAAACGCGGGGTCACCAATTCGCTATAGTGCCGCTTGCGTCTCAGACACAACGACTATTGCTTCGTGGCAGTCTTACAGTCGTAAAACGCTCCCATCTTCCACTCCAGAAATGGATTCCCATCTTATATCATCACTGAGGATATGCTTAGTCCAAACTTACATCCACGTTCTTATCTCCGGCGAGTTCAACGTACACGACTTGGAAACCTCGGCATGTCCCAGCGAAACATACAAGGCCGAACTGCAAGACCTTATCGAAAATACAGCTCTCTACAGTAACATCACTTCACCTACCAGGTACAAAGCTGATAACAAACCATCGGTACTTGACCTGGTACTTACAAATGAAGAAGTCATCATGGTCGACAGGTCATTTATAGACACCTCACTAGGACTAAACAATCATGTCACCATACTTTATAACTATGTGTGACGCTGAATATCCAGGAGAACACACAGAAGCAACTGGTACTATCACACATTAGGACAAAGTTGAGATGACCCACTGGGAATTAAAACTTTTTTCGCCGTTTGAATTTTTTGTTGAGAGCGTTCCTTTTTCTCGATTATATACGCATATTCATTTGTTTCTTGCATACTTTTAGTAGTTTCATCCTTTTTTATCCTTTATCTTTATGATTCACACCTCAAAATGGCATCTGGGTCATTTCACAGCGTAACCATACTTACTTCGGCTGTTCCAAGTTTCATGGAATACAGCCCAGCGGTTTGGTTTGCGGTAGTCGAGATCGAACTGCAAACTAAGGGCATTAAGACGGACCCACCGGGATACAACCAGTTCGTCACACACCTTCTTTCGTCGGTTGGGACGCTAGTTGAGGACACTCCACTCTGCCCATCGCATGAGGAAAAGTCTGAAACGATGAAGATAGCGATACTAAAAGCGTTACAGCCCGGCACAGAGCTTTATTTGAACAGCACAATGGTCTCAAGTTGGAAGATCGCAAACCATCGGCGTTGCTTCGCGAAGTTCAAGACATCGCTGGTCCCTTATTCCTGAGCGAAGAAGTGACAAAGGAACTGTGGTTTGCATGTCTTCCAGTGCCGTTGCCGAGAATGCTGTCCATGTTTCTGGATACGCTCCTGAAAGAATTAGTTGCCAAGGCAGACGCTGCGTTCGAACGTCTTCCGCGACAATCGACCACTAACTCCGGTGACGTATTCTCACCGATGAAAACCGAGTCATATATTTACTCCATGTTGTTAAACCGATCTGACCCTAAAGACGAGGAAATTCCGCCACTTCGCAGCGGGATGGCAGCAATGAAGGCTTCAAAGTAGTGTATGCCATGGTCAGATGCAGACAACATTTTGGCTACCGTTCATTGCGGCTCGTCTGTGCCTGCACCGGGCATATCTCAGTCGAGGAAAAAGCGCGGCATTTTCTCTGCACGTTCTCAGTCCGACACTACCAGATCCGTCGAAGAATTATGTTGGTAGCAACCCAATATGTTGGAAGAGCTAGAGGCTGTCGGGCTCCGTGCATTAGGCACGACACAGCCGCTTCAGGGAAAGCGAATAGCCCGCGTACTAGCACGACAAACGTGTCCGTCACTAACCAAATAAATTGCATGTTTTCCATTAAGGATGGACCTTCTTCCATTAAGTTCCTCATCGACACGGGAGCGGAAGTCAGCGTTATCTCTGCGAACGCGAACGACCATCACTCAAAGCCTATGTACAATTTGCGTGCGGCCAACGGTTCTCCGATTGCTTCATTCGGTCAGCGCATGATGAACCTGTACCTCAATCTTCGCCGAGATTTTCGGTGGGTTTTCATGGTTGCGTCTGTACCCTTCGCAATTATCGGTATCGAGTTTCTCCGACATTTTGGGTTGCTTGTTGATACTGGTCGCCACAGACTTTCAGATAACCGTACTAAACTAGGGCTTGAAGGCGTTCTTACGGACGCCCCGATAATCAGTCGCGTTTTCCGAATCGCCGATGTACCTTCAGCTTATGCGAACCTACTGTCTGAATACCCGCGACTGATACGATATCTGCAGAGCTTCCGCTAGTCGCGATAGAAGTGGCCTATCACATTGTCACGCGCGGAGCGCCCAAGAGTGCTCGACCAAGACGACTCGCCTCCGAAAAATTACTTGCCGCAAGAGCTGAATCCGAGCACACTTCAACTCCGTATCATAAGAACATCCAATAGTTCATGGATGTCACCACTCCACATGGTTTCGGAAAAGACTATGGGGACTGACATCCTCGCGGCGACTATCGATCTCTAAATAACGTAACCACGCCAGATCGATATTCTATCCCACGTATCGTGGACCTAACTGCCAGTCTTGCAGGTAAAAGTGTTTTTAGTAAAATCGACTTGGTGCGTGCTTACACCCAAATTCCGGTAGCCGAAGCGGACATCGCTAAAGTTGCCATGACCACTCCATTTAGTTTGTTCGAGTTTCTGCGCATGCCATTTGGTCTAAAGAATGGCGCTCAAACTTATAAACGCTTCATCGACCAAGTTTGTCGCGGCCTAGACTTCGTTTATGCCTATCTCGATGACATCTTAATCGCCAGTTCCTCATGCGAGGAGCACTTACGCCACGTTCGAACGCTTTTTTATTGTTTGTCTCAACACGGGGAGACGACCAAAGCAGAAGAGGATAAAATTAAGGCCATCATCGGCTACCCTAGCCTCATTACTTCGAAAAGTTAAGATGCTTTGATGGTCTCGTCAACTTTTATTGCCGTTTCATACCCAGTTGTGCTTCCCTTATACAACCTCTCACGGACCTTCTCCGGGGGAAGCCTAGGAATTTAGGTTTTCCTGCTGCAACACGCGCCACCTTCCAGGCTTTGAAAGAAGCTATTGTCAACATAGCTTCTATAGCGCATCACGACCCGACAGTCCCACTGTCCCTCATTGCCGGCGCTTCCGACGTGGCAGTTGGGGAGGTCTTACAACAAAATGTAGATGCCGTTTGACAGCCAGTGTCGGTTTTCTCCAAACCTTTGCAACCTGTCGAATCTCGTTACACTACTTTAGGTAGCGAACTATAAGCCATTTATTTATCCATACGTCATTTCCAACATGTCTTAGAAGGCAGCTCCTTTGCCGTCTTCAACGACCACAAACCCCTGAGTTACGTGCTTAGCTTGACTACCGACTGATAATCTCCTAAAGAGTCGCGCCACCCGGACTATATCGCTCAGTTTACAACCGATATACGACACTGTCACTGACGCACTTTGCCGAATTCAAGCGATCTCTGCGGACGTCGGCATCGCTATCGACTTGACAGCCATGGCCGCAGCGCAACTTAATAATCTTGAGGTTGATATACTACGCACGTCTCACTCACTGGACATGCGACCCATTCCGCTTACATCAACAGACGGAACTATACATTGTGATTTATCCCTGGACAAGCCGCGCCCAGTCGTCCCACACGAGTTTCGGCAGACCGTGTTCGACACGTTGCACGGCTTGTCTCATCCAGGCGTTCGTGCATCGGTTAAACTCGTAACCGTACGATTCGTTTGGCGCAATGTTAATCGGTACGTCCGTACTTGGGCAGCTGCTTGCCTTCCGTGTCAACGCGCGAAGGTGCATAAGCACACGAGAAGCCCATTAGGCACCTTTCCGACGCCAGACGCACGTTTTCATCACGTGCACGTGGATCTCGTAGGTCCTCTGCCGCCTTCGAAAGGCTATGTGTATCTGCTGACCTGTGTCGATCGATTCACTAGGTGGCCGAAAGCCATTCCCATACCTAACTGCTCTTCGGAAACGGTAGCGAAAGCTTTTCTGGAGCGCTGGGTACCTCAATAAGGCTGTCCTGCCGTCGTGACCACCGATCGATGGTCACATTTCTCGTCCACATTTGCCACGTTGCTTAAGGATTTAGGCTGTCGCCACGTCCAGACGACAGCATATCATCCGACCGCTAACGGCATGGTGGAGCATTTTCACCGCCAGTTGAAGGCAGCTCTACGTGCGCACGCAGATCCTTCATGGTCTGAAATGCTTCCCCTCGCTCTCCTAGGCTTAAGAAACACGCTTAAAACCGATTTCGATGCCACACCAGCGCAGCTAGTCTACGGTTGCACGCTCCGGTTACCCGGACAGCTGGTAGCACCAGCCCCGTGCACTTCCACTTTTGACTACGGAAGTTACACTGATCGATTGGCTCACCAGATGCGTGAGCTACGTCCACCCGCTCCTCGATCGCAGAAGACACCAGTGTACGTGCCCGAGAAGCTGTCTATTTGTTCACACGTCTTTCGCGCAGACGGTGTCCCACAACCTCTTCAGTCGCCGTACGTAGGACCTTTCAAGGTGCTACATCGTGCGAGTAAGGCGTACACTATTGACCGCGGTGGTCGACGCGAAGTCGTCACCATCGACCGTCTAAAACCCGCCTTTATGGAACAAACCACATCGCCTACTTCGTCCAGTAGTACTTCGTGCGACGTCACAACTCACCGCGCCAACGTTCAGCACCTTAATACAGTTCAACCAGACAACGATCCCAGTCTACAAGTATTGGCCTTCCCGACATCTGCGAACCTAGCCCGCCGCCTCCCACGATCAATCGCCGTGTTCGAGAGGTACGTAAGTCCGTTCGTTTTTCCTGACTATGTACAATGTAAATACGTTTAAGTTTGTAGATACTGTATATTTAACCTGTTTTTGATCGATTATCCTTTCGAAAACAAAAAATAGCAAAAACTTCCAAAAACCTTTTTCTAAAAAATATTCAAAAGCCAAAAATCTAAACGCATAGCTCATTCGTCCGTTCTTCCTAGCATTTTCTGCGCGTATCCTATTTTTTCGTCTCAACATGCCCCAACCCTCCCTTTGGATCGATTGGCCAAGACAAGTGATGTTTATCTTTTCCAACCTTCACCAGGAATGGAGGCCGTGGGTGTGCCCCAAATCCAGGTTGCAGTTAACTTGTTGGAAACAGTATCGAAATTCTGCTGCCTTGGGAGTGTCAAATCAACCGACCTTCAGATGACGAGCGAGCTATGCATCCGCGTAGCTAAGGTGGCTGCTGCACTTGGCAAACTGGAGAAAGGTGGTTGGAAGTAGCACTAGCTTACCTTTGGAACGAAGCTCGGTATACAAGTCTATTGTACTGTCCGTTCTTCTATCCGACAGCGTCACGTGAACCATGTACCGTAAAGACGTCAGAAATCCAAAGCGATTTCATCAACAGTACCTGCGATGGATTTGGAATATAGGTTGTTGCGATAGTGTTGCAAAGTGGTGGGCCGCCTCGGCATGGATGCAGTGGACTGTGTACTTCTCTTAAGGCATCTAAATTGGCTGGGTATACCAACCGAATGAATTCGGCAAGGATACCCAAACAGCATTTGTACAGCCAACTTGGTGCAGCGGCAGGTAGGAAAACCAAACATGATCAAGGTGAATTTATTACGAAGTACTGTTGATTTCAGGTGTTGGAAACCAAAGGGGTTGATCGGCGCGAATGGTTGCCCAGGTGCAGCAAAAAGCAATATTACATGCAGAGGAGAAACGTCGGGCGCTGAAGCAACATGCGCTGATAGAGGATAGTCTATTGAGGTCGAGCGCATGGTGCTGGAGCACATGCGGTCGCCAGTGCCTGAGCCAAGCGGGATTGGTAAGCCACCAGCGTGGCCACGTGATTACAGCATCCAAAGCACGACTAGCCAACTGTTTGTCTAAGCATTATCAGCGCTGCGATTGGTAGGTGCGCTGCATCCACATCCATTCCATTTACCAACCCAGGCCAATAATGCGGTTGATGTGACTCGTGTGCTGCATCACTGTTCCGTTTGGTCTGTAAGTGTGCCTGCCTGTTAACTTTCGTGCATTTCAGGGATTGGTTGTTCAATGATATCCCCGGGGTGTCCGCTCTTGATCTGAAACTTGACAAAGTGGCTATTTATCTGTTACGCACGACCTCGGCTATTCCGGCTCCAGGAGACAGTAAGTAGTTCATGGAGGGGGCGTGATGCGCGTTCATCGTGACGGTGCTGGGCTCAAAGTGTGGTTCCATGCATCCAGTGTGGAAGTGGCTATTGCACACCCACAGCCTTGTGTATCTCTGGTACTCATGATTTCCAATTTAGACATGAATGCTTATGCTCTGATTGTTGAAGTAGTGCAGGCCAACTCCGTTAATGCAACGTGGCTGCCATCCAACATACCTCCCGGTCTTATTCCTTCGAATTTACACTGGATATATGGCCTGTGGATGGAGCTGTGGGTGGCGTGGCGCAAGCCACTTATGGTCCCTCTGTAGGCGAAGGCGTCCTGTCGCTGCCCTATGGAGGCTTCAGTGACAGTCAAATTCAGAACCGGATGCCGCCAATAATATGTCAAAGTGAGGATCAATCAAGGGCCGCATGGGTCGTATTTGCAGTAATGAGAAGCCGAATGCAACCAAAAATTGAAGTGCTTATATAAAATTATACATGGGTGATACACATCTGCATAGTATTTGTGCAAAGTCTGAAAGTGGGAACATGATTCAGTTCAGCAAGGATTTTTCACTTTCTTTGGTTTCTCAATGGCGCTTGATGCAATTCGATTTGCATTCAAGTGACAAACTGAGCATCCACCACACACTGTGTACATGACCGCGTTTCTTCACTGCTCGTATGTTGAGATACGGCTTGGAGCTAAGGTACTTACATTACACCGACAAACTGGAATTAACATGACTCGCGTCTTGCTAGAGGCAGGTCTTTTTACTCACTTCAAAGTGATAACTCAGTCGAGCTCATTGTTCAGTTCGTCTTTGAAATGGCACTGAATTCGGAAAATTTCTCGGAAGAAATGCCAAAGTATTAAACCCACCTGCACAAGGCTGAATGTGCTTCCAGAGAAAATACCGCCTGAGAAGCAAGCATAAACGTCGTGTTCTTCATGTGTTTGTTTTTATATGCAGTGTATATTATCTGATTTGAATTGTTTGCCGACTGTTCGCTCTTTACGATCTGGCTTACAGAAGTGCCAGTCGTGAGTCGTTATCTCAGTATAGCTGCAGAAATTTCGAATCGTACCCCTGCCCACTGAGTCAGGGAAGTAATCTGCTTTAGCTTCAATACCAAGGTTATGCATCACCTAAATTGCTTTGAATTCGTTACCCAATCCTTAGATACGTTTTAGATTTTTACAGATTGTGGTATTGGATTGCAGTACTCGAGTTCTGACAATTTCGCCGAACAGGTGCAGTATGCTGTTGCAAAAGCCCATTAATAGTTCAATAGTGTGAGGTGATAAAAAGCATAACTTTACAAAACCCACAGGATGGATTTGCAAAAAAGTATTAAAATCAGAATGTTCCAACGTGGAACGTGAAGTATCAGTGGTTGAACCATTGCACTTTATCAAACTGTTGTGTAGCGTTTATCACTAAGATGAAAGTCTAAGAGTCTTTCGAATGTCCTCATGTCTGGTGCCTTTACCACATATCTTGGCAATGCATTCCAGTGAGAATAGATTCTAAGTGAGTAAAAATACTTTCTACAATTCAGACGGGAGTGTTGCGCCATCAGTTTCAGGCGGTTGCTTTGGCTTTGTTTGTAAGGGGCTAGAGTCAACAGTGATGAACATGGATGCTCGCTTTCAGTTAATATCCGGTATGTGAGAGTAAGATCTCCGTGAAACTGTCGGTATTCTGATGAGAACACACCGAGTACACGAAGACGCAGTTCCTAACTGAGACCGGATAGTCCACGCGTTGCATTTGTGGCTCTTCTTTGGGGTTGTTCCAATAGGTGAATGTCTCATTTTAACCATGCATACCAGGCCTGGATTGCATATTCAACGTGAGGGCAAATATAAGAGTTAATCAGCAGTGGTACTAGCCGTCGCTCAAAGGTGCCGATAGCTCGTCTCAAAAGTCTCAAGTTCAAGTTCGCCACACTTGCTGCTTTCGAACATTGGAGCGAATTTCCAAGACTCTCTTGCACGATTATACCTGAGTCGCGTTCACTAGTCACGTGTTGCATGACATATTGCCACAAAAGGTATGTGTTGACGAAGCTGTTGTGCACCGTCAGCAGGTGGCACTTTGCAGGATTCATTGGGAGCTGGTTCTTTTCTGCCCATTCGTTAATCCGGGTCAGATCTTCCTGGAGATAGACACGGTCGGATGCTGAGCGAATTGCTCTCCATATTTTAGCATCGTCTGCAAATATTTGCATTGGAGATAGAATGTTTGCTGGAAGGTCATTAATGTAGACTAAAAACAGTAGCGGACCGAGGACGGATCCTTGTGGTACACCACTGGAGACGTAAAGGCTTTCAGAATAGGTGTCGGCTACTCTTACCTTGCTTGCTCTTTCGTGTAAGTAGTCTTCCAACCAAGTGAGCAGGGAACCGTTGATACCGTGCACAGCAAGCTTTTGGAGGAGAAAGAAGTGATTGACCCTGTCGAATGCTTTAGCAAAATCCAGGTTTATCACATCTATGGGCACTCCTTCATCGGCCGCCCTCGTCCATGAGTCCCGTGTAATCAGCAAACTGTTTCGTCTGCGATTACCGGTTCCAGCACTTTTGATAAAACAGGAAGGAGAGTAATATGTCGGTAGTTGGCAGGATCCGATCGCTTATCTCCTTTGTATATTGGAGTGATGCTTCCATTTTTTCACTCAGATGGGAGTGTATGGGAGTTAAGCAGACCCTGGAAAAGGGTTGCAAGTAGTGCAACTTTGGTGTGAGAAAGGGTTTGCAGTACATTTGGGCATATCGTGGCGATTCCAGGCTCACTGTACGCCCTGCGAGACTGTAATTTGCTTGCAACAGCTGCTGGTGTAAAGCTGACGCTGGTTAAGCCAACGACATTTGTTGTGAGTTGATAGGTCGAAGGTTAAATGGTATTTGTAGCTAGCGAGCCAAACTGCAGGAGTAGAGCGTTCGCGACATCCACAGCAGTAGTTGTTAGGCCACTGGCCGTCTTGAGTTGTGGTATTCCGAGCTTACCCTTTATTATATCATTCACAATTCTGTATAGTAGTTTGGTGTTACTGGCAACTTTCAGCACCATGTTCTCCTGCCATTCGTACTTACCGACTCTAATGAGTGGCGTGCAGTAGTTTCTAGTGACTTTATAATTCTGTCATGTGATATCACATGGGCTTAGCGAATGTTGCCTCCAGATTTCATCTCTTCTGTTGATCCATTTACGTGTTCCGCTCCGGATCCACGTATTGGTCCGGCGCGATGCTCGTAATGGTACAACCTTCGATGCTGATTGTATGACTCATTTAATCTTTTCTTTCAGTTCATTCCACGCGTCAATCGCTGAGCTGTGCGTCTGTAGGTCCCAGTCAACGGTTCCTGCTAAGTTGTGCAACTTAAAATAGTCCGTAATAGTTCGTTGAGTCGCTCTTTCTTTAGCAACAATACTGGCATAACACACAACCAAATGTTTGGACTGAATAGTTGCCACGGTCCAGTGGAGGATCGTATGCTACTGACTCAACCATCAGCTCTTCATTAGTCAGGATTAACTCCAGAAGTGATGGCTTTTTGAACCGCGGTGTCTGATTGGTCGGTGCACGTTTATACAAAACTGCCGTATCCATGGATTCGAGGAGTTTCGATTTAAATGATGGCCGATTAGGAGACATTGATGCTATTGAAGGAACATTGAATTCATCCATTATAAGATAGTGAGAGTACTTTTGTGAAACAGCATAGCGGAGAGCGTTTAACGAAATGTTGTCGCTGTCTGCAGACGAGTTCGGAGGCTTATAGATGACTGCTAAGAGTTAAGCATCACTCGTCTTCTGTGAACCAACATCTCGACTTTCTAGGTGCAGTCGGTAAAATTGTGCGTCGGGAATAACAAGGGAATATTCGTCCTTTACTAGAATATTGCTTGTTAGTATACGTCAACCTGAGAAAAGGTGACAGGGCTGCAATGGAAAACGCACAGCACTCCTTTACAAAGTGCACAACGAGACACTCCGGTAATCTTACTATAACCGCCGAGATGAGATAAAATCCAAGCCCTCCGATTGAGGAGATTAAAACAGCCTGAGAAGCATATCTTTGCTTTAAATATTGTGGCAGTAGTTTTACCTTCCCTTAGTACAAAATGTGAAATAGACGTAACACGTTACCAATAGGGAAAGCACGAACCAGCTTAAAATCAGATATTTTTTCTTAGCCGCAACGCAGTTATGTGGAAAAAGCTGGCGCACACTTTGAGAATGTGTAATTCAAACGGAGCTTCCACATTCTAGTAAACAGAATGCCGATAGGGCTTTTATCCTCGGATTTTTGGATCAGCCCGTGATGGATACTACTTTTGCTTCAGATTACTGTGTTTGCAGCGTTTCATCTGTGTGAATTATGCACCAATATACTTCTTTTGGCGTATTTTCCAAGCGATGCAAATTTGGTTGCTATTCCTTGGCTAATTCCAGAGACCACATTGATTTACTCTACTGCCATCTCTGTCCACGATCATGGATTTACTCTAGCTTGTGATGCCGTCTCAAGCTACTTGTGGTTCGTGTTCGAAAGTTGTGGGAAATAAGACATGCAGTTCGGTGCTTCAGCTGTGATGTTTTGTTCCATATTTCGTGCATTGGCTTATCCGTTGACGTGTTTCGAAAATCGCTCAACATCCGACATCAGTTTTTTCAAGTTATATGTGATAAATGTCGCGATACAAGACATCAGAATACCCAGCAACCGCAAACAACTACGGGAAAATATCCCTTTCAGATAGAGACGAACCATTCCTCACGTGGGAACAAACGCTCTCGTGAAAGTACCTCTGTCACCTCGCCTATTGTCACTCCACGATCTGCACCATCACTAGCGTCTTCGACCACAGCTGAGCCCCAGGTTCAATGTTCCCCACCGATGGAAGACTCAGACTCGGAAACTACGAAATGCCGCTTCACTGATCGGTCCGTGAATTTCTCAGATCCAGTCTGTGAACTTCTGAACACCGAGGATCCATCGACCACTCAAAAGGGCAAGGACTCATGTAACCGAGTTCAGACGTCACCTGCTGATAAACAACAACCCAATCAGTTAAGCGCTTCTAGTTCTGCTCCCACAGGTTCATCACTGATTTCGCTGAGTCGTCATAATCTCATGGTCTTCCACTTATCAGAGTCAAAAGATGAAAACACTCAGATACGTTACGAGCACAATGTTAAGTTCCGCCAGGGGCTCATCGATAGATTCTTGGATGTGGGCGAAGACAGTGTGACGATTAAACCAATAATCAGACTTGGTCAGAAAACCAACCAGTCATGTCGACCTCTGAGAATCACGTTTGCAAATCCCAATATGCCGCAGCTCTTACTGTCTCGTCTGTCAAGGCTGAAAGGCATAAAAGTTCACATCCGCGGAGTCTTGGAAGCCGAAGACAGGGATCGTTTGAAGACTGCGGTCATTGAGCTCAAGCGACGTACAGAGGTAGGTGAGACTGACTTACAAATTGTAACTTTTCGGGTGATCAAGAAGGGTGTACGAACCCTTATCAACCGGTTGCTGGACCTCCAGGCACGTCCCGCAGTACCTCCCAGGACCTCCGTGTCGCATTCGCCAACGTGTGCATCTTAATGAACAAACGTGAAGAACTATGCCGCTTCCGTGTCTCGGAGCGGCCGGAAGTTTTAGGACTTGCAGAGACTTGGCTGAACTCCGACGTCATACCCCAAGAAGTCCCGTTGTCAGGATACTCTTGTTTCCGACGCGACCGAAAATCAAAGGCTCAATGTGGTGTACTGTTGTACATAAAATCTTCACTATCTGGCAAACTTACCAGCACCTATCGGAGCGAGGATAGTTTATGTGAGCAATTGTGGTGCACAATCCGCCTCAGGCGCGCAGAACTAATAGTGGGGGTTACCTACCGGAGCCCATTAAACCGTTGTTGCGATTGGTTACCACATGTACAGAAACACATGAGTAGCCCTCAGTTCTTACTGATGGGGGATCCAAATTTACCTAAGATATTTTGGCCAGAGGTTCGACTTCTTCCCGGTCATGACAACGCTGACGATCAATTCGCTAAAATGACTGTTGAAATCGGGGCAACGTAACATGTCATCCAACCGACGCGCGTAACTCCGCACTCGGCATCTTGTCTGGACCTAATGTTTACGAGCTGCGTGCAGAAGCTGAACGAGGTCAGTCATCGAACCTCTGGCGAACAGTGACCACTGCTCCATTGTGGCAAACTTAAAACTGTCGTCACCATAGTACAATCAACGGAAGCCGACATTCAACTACTGGAAGACGGACTTCAACTGGCTCGTTTAAGCCACAGGTCAGACTGATTGGACACTATCACAGGATGCGTCACTTGAGGCCTGTTGGTCATTAATGAAGGGGAAGCTTAACTCGCTCTGTACTCGGTTCGTTCCCCTTAAGTATTTAAATATCGGACCTGTCAAACCGCATTGGTTTGATAGGGAATATAGACAGTTAGCGCGACGGCGTCGCAAACTTTGGGATAGATACATCAGCTCGCGTTGCGATGTAGATTACATGGTGTACAAGAAACAGCGTAACTTATGTAACGCCGCAAAGATCAAGAAACGCCGGCAGTTCAAAGAGGAGCTAGCATCCTCGGCCACAACTGCACCCAAAAGAATATTTGCCTACTTGAAACGTCAACTGAAACTTGGGGGCGACCTACCGGTCTTAGAGAGCTTGGACAGAAAAACGCTCATTTCCAGCGCGGAGCGCGCGGACGCCTTGGCTACGCACTTCCTCACCGTATTTTCCAGTAAACCGGCGGCGGTTTCAGTACCGGCACAGGTTGCGAAAGTCTTGCTCGATAGCCAACAATGTGATGCAGTCGAAGTGTATCAGCTACTCGTCAACCTCGATGGTGCAAAGCCACCCGGACCAGACGGACTTCACGCACTAATACTCAAGTCCATCTCAATTATCATCTCACCAGCCGTGACAAACCCATTCAATAAATCGGTCTCTGAAGGAGCTGTCCCCAACGACTGGAAATGCTCGATAGTGGACCGCTTCCAAAGGGTGCTGATTCGAGTAAAATAGAGAACTATAGACCGATCTGTTTGACTTCGGAAGGTTGTGAAAAAGTGTTTGCTGTCGTTCTTTGAATCGATGGACGTATTGACGCCGGCGCAACACAGCGTTACGAAAAGGTCGATTCTGCATCACCAACTTGATGTATGAAAAACACCAGTGGGTACGAGCTCTCAACGAACGGAAGGATGTTGTGATGTTCGTCGACTTTAGTAAGGCGTTTGACAGATTGAACCACGAGGTACTCCTTCGTAAACTGGGGACATACGGAATCGGTGGCACGTCACTTCAGTGGTTACACGAGTTTATTGTGGAACGAAGGTAGTCATTGACCTGTACTCTAAAAGTACAGGTCAATGACTACCTGACAAACTGGTTCCCATCGACCAGTGGTGTGCCTCAAGGAACTGTAGTTCGGCCAGTATTATTTCCTATTCATATCAACGATCTTTCGCAGCAGCTCCAGTCACCATGTGCACTGTTTGCAGATGATTTGAAAATCTAGAGGATCATTGAGAACCAGGACGACTGCGCTCGCTTCCAGCATGACTTAGAGCGACTGTCAACGTGGTCCACTGAAATGCAACTCCCTCTAAACACAAGCAAGTCGGAGTTCATCAGTATCACCAGACGTCCAGCCACTCGATCATACACCTTGGACGGCCAGTTGCTCCATCCCAACACATCTGTCAGAGAATTAGAAGTTCTCTCAAGACATAATATGAGGTCACTAGAATACAGAGAAATTGCACCGTGCGGGACTTCGTATGCTTTAGACATTAAGACGCAGTTTTTGCACATGGTCCGAAGTAACCGTCCTTCGTCTATTCACCTCGCTCATTAGACTAATCCTTGAATACAGTGTCCCAGGTTACCATCCGATAACCCAATGGGAAACTGAAAAGTTGGAGAAAATACAGCATATCGCAACTAGAATGATACCGAGTCTACGAAAGCTTCCGTATGAAAATCGTTATGAAAGGCTCGGACTCTACACACCATCCTACAGTCGAGTAAGAACTGACCTTATTATGACGCATCGAGTACTACACTTAAATCACTTCTCCATACTGCAGCCAATATTTCACCTGTGGGAACCTTGTAACATCCGAGGACACCGTTACAAACTCAGGGTCCCCAGCATGAACAAAGTATCACATCAGCTTTGCATAGAACGAAGAACCGTAAACTTATGGCAAACACTACCAGAAGGATTAATAGAGGCCGACGTTGTGAAATGTTTTAAAACCCGTATCGAGGATTATTTCGGAAACTTGTGCTTTTGTGAAACGATGCACATACAATGCCAAAAGAAGACGCCGTATACCCAGAAATAATGACACCAATACAAATTCCTAACCGAACAAGGATAAACAATTAACGGATCAGACACAATTGCTGATGATCCACAACTATATTTTTTGGTTTTTCGTAATTCGATAGAGTTTTACAGAAACCTTTCTACTTGCTCTTAATACAGTCTCACTCTCATTTCCATAGTTCACAAGGTCAAGACTGTCTTCACTGCCAACGCTTTAAGGTAAACCCGTAGTCCTCTCGGCTCAGTCTCTATACTAGATTCGCGGTTCCCTCACGTGCACTCAGATTTGGTAAGAACCATACCTCACTCTTCCGGCTCCGTATACATACTGACATGTGTCGACCGGTTCACTAGATGGCCAGAAGTCACCCTGTATCAGACTGCACGGCCGAAACAGTCATTTATGCACTTTATGAACCGTTGGGTGTCCCACTACGGATGCCTATTTACCATCACTATCGACCGTAGACCGTCTTTAGAAACTTGGCAATTCGTCACGTTTTGCAACTTCTTAGGCTGCCGTCATATCCACATGACGGCATATCACCCTGCGGCCAGTGACCTAGTTAAACGCCTTCGTCGACAGCTTAAGTCATCTCTCTGTGCCACTTCTAACCCTGATTGGAGCGAAAAGATTCCGTTAGTACTTCTAGGTATCTGCAGCTGCTTCAAAGCTAACCTGCAGTGCGCACCAGCAGAGCTGGTCTAAGCACGACACTTAAGCTGCCATGAGAGTTCATTTTGCCTCCCTCGCCATCGTGTATGCCACTGTCAAACTTCGCAGCCTCCCTTTCTCAACGCATGCGTTCGCTGCGCCCGACCCCTCCTCGTAAGCAGACCAGAGATTTGCAAATGCAAAGTGGGCTCTCTACCTGTACTCATGTTTTCGTCCGCACAGACGAAGTGCGTCGCCCCCTTCAGTCTCTCTATACCGGCCCCTTCAGAATTCACCAGTGAGCTCCTAAGCATGTTACCTTACACCAGAATGGTCACCGAACAACGGTGTCCATCAATCCTCTTAAGGTGGCACTTTTCGAAGATCCGCCTCCTACTTTACCTGGTACAGCCGCAAAGGTAAATTCACCAACAGCTGCATCTTCCGCACCAAGCACCTTAGACTCCTCTGTTACCCTTGAACCTCCACCAACCCAGCCCCAACCCTAGGCCACTGATCGGCCCGGTAGACAGGTCAAGTGTCCAATGCGCTTTGCAGATTTTGTTAACGAATGCTATGTTTCTTGATATGTGCATTTTCCTCCTTTCATGGTAAACGTGTGTTTCATTCACAAACGCTTTACAAAACGGCAAAAAACCTAAAATCCTTTTTACAAAAACAAACAAACATAAAGGTGTACACCATTTTGTTTAGTATACTTGCATCGTTATCCATACGGCCTCACTCCGCCTATCCCGACTATGTCCTACCCTCCCCGAGTTTTACATTCCAGAACTCAAGTCCCCTGAGGAACCGCGGAATACTCTGACACACCTGCCGGAAGCCGCCGACCCCATAATCCTGGCTCCAAGCGACCGCGACTCCCCACTACCGGTACCACAACGACTGGTCTGGCTCCCAAAGACGACGTCCAGGATTCTTCGTGGGACGAGGATCGTTACGGCCGTGGACTCGGAGTGCAGTGGGGAAAATGACACCTCCCAAGCGCACCGTCAGGCCGCAGAGGAGGAAATGTCCTGTCGGCTCTTTTACTGGACTAGGCAGTTTTTTACAGTCCGACCAGCCCGCGCCGATGGCCCACCGATGATGCACTCCAATCCACACCCAAATAATTAATAGGAACTAATAAAGAAGCCGGGACCCAACGAACACCACTCGTGGCCTCTCTGTCCGAGCGGGCCTACTGCAACTAGTACTCTACTTTCGCATCCTCACTTTGTTCCCTATCTGACAGCTCTATCGAAGGCTTCCCTTATTCAACCTACGAGGGGAAGACCTTTGTAGTGAACATGAAACACTTACGCTTCTAGTGTTTTTCAATATTTGATTTCATTATTGTTTATATCTTCCGATCATCCATTTGTTTTACTGATGGCTCGTCTGCTTCACCTTCGAACTCTCTGTGATTCGCACGCTACCTTGCTCTGTGCTCTTGCTAAGTTGTTTTAGTGCATTGTAGCTCTTTACTATACAAGTTGGGCCCGGATACGTACTTACTGAATAACTGTTATCCGTATTGGTTCCTACTGGTTCTCGTCGCAACCAGTACCTGAGTTACGCTCTACAAAAGTATAGTGAACTTATCGTAAAATTCCTCGGCCTCAGAGGCAGAACAACCGGGGCAATGTAGGTATTTGCAAGCGAAATCGATTGGCAGCCACTTGAACATCTTGGTTTACATTTCAAAATCGAACAGTTAATAGGTGTAGAGGAAGAGCGGAACGAACTTTTTGTTGACGCGGCTCTTGTATGTAGTTATCCGGTCGACACAATGGCAAATGAGTCGATCGCTACAACCTCATCGTCAACCTTTTCATGGAGCCACGTCTCTTGAAGCATAATTATGCCAAGCTTCGATATTCACGACAGTGAATTTTGCTTTTAATCTTATCCATTTCACTCTTAACTGATGGAACATTTGAGCTTATTATGTTAGGTAGACCCACACACCGCAACGTTTTCTTTCGTAGAGCAACCCTCCATCCAACAGGATGATTTTAGTGGAATTCTTGTGCTTCCTGTAGACCTGTTTCAGTTTATTTCCTACAGCTTGACGGTGAAAATCGTGATGTTCAGTGGGGTGGAAACACGTATGGATTGTAGCTCGTGGACTAGTGGGATGAATACCTTAAAAGTTTACGAGTAAAATCCTGCTACTGGAGATTAATATACAATAAATAGCCCCTCCTAGTTTCAAATGCTATGGATATATCGTCTGGCGGGAGGACGTCAGCACCTCGCAGGCAAGCCGCTGTCAGTGACAGTGGAAGATAGGTGGTGCTATATCCCAGTTAGTTTGCAAATTATGTATCCCAGCTAGCGTTCCACGTGGCTTAAGCTGCTGGCTAGTTGGCATCTGCATCTAGCGGCCATGGGTTCGATCCTCCTTAGAGGACCGAGGGAATGCGCGCCACTGACGAGCCCCAATAGGGTTAAATACGTCTGGTGCTGTTCCACATTAGGCTCTGTTAGTTTGCTTGTGAACTATTGAGATGAAAGCCTTACGACTAAAATCCTGCTAATCGCGAGTAATATAAACAGAGTCTTGGCAGTCAATAATGTGGGAGATATACTCAACATAGACGTGACCATAATCATGTAAGATTACAAATGGCCTAATGCCATACAATGAATACCAAAATTAACTAAATCATGTCATTCCACCGCCAGCACATCTTCTGTCTTCTTTCTCCGATACTGCAAAGAAGCACAATGAGTTTGTGACAATATGCGTGTATTGATGCATTTGAAACATAATACTGCCTTCACTTTTGTTTTGCACCATTTCCTTCCTGTGCTCAGAGATCCACCATGTGATTATGAGATCCATGCGCGCAATCGTAAGACAGACAGCCAAATCTAAGCATTGACCTAGTCTTTCACCAATACTACACCTATCGCTCTCGTTTCACATGGTTTGACGATGTACCGAGCGCATGTGTCAAAACAAGCGTTAGTAGTTTCCATCCAGCATTTACCTTTGCATACTTCCACCCTCTCGTATCCACCTAAAAGTTGCAGATTGAGGAAAATTGATCTTTTTCATTTCCAGTGTTATGATATTATCCGTTTAGTAGTACGTTGTTATTAACAAAGGGGAAAGCAGAGGCAAAAGGATTCCTCAGATACCTTCATCACTACATTCGGAATAGCTTGCACTTATCAGGCGCAGATAAACTGGCACCTCCTCCTATCTAGATGCTCTAGTTGGCGTGCACTGTTCCAGCGCATTTTCTTTCCATCCGTATCCACACTCTCACCTGCATTCACTATAGCGTGTCATGCGATCGGTGATTAAAAAAACAAGAGGGCCAACCGAAATGAGAGTGCCGATCAGGAAGATGGCAGTGATTTCAAAGCATAGGAAAGAAAGCGGGATCTGGAAGTCGCATCGTCGCTACTTGCCGAATTACGACTCTTGGACCACTTGAATATGTACATTATTGACTGTAGCGGTGTGCAAGCCAATTCTCTTCATTGAATGTCTACACAGACGAGAATGTACACTATGTCAATATTGACCCGTACCCTAAACGACGCAGCCGCTTGTTAAATCGAGTACGTAAATATTCCTTTTTTTAGACATCCTGTTTGTGTCAGCATCAACACATTCAGTACCTATGATACTGGTTATCCAGAAGCTCGTCTGGCATGACCGGTTCTGACGAAATCCATGTTGCTCTGGCACAGTGATACTGCAACTGTTCAAATACTTCGTAACTGAGTATAAGCGTTCAGAAACCGCCGGAGAAAGTTATCGTAGTTCATGTATCCTTGCAAATGAGTTATTTCGACATTCCACACCGTGTGAACGTGCATTCGTCGATATATCGTTGAAAAACTTTGAGAACGAGCCAAGTATACTCAGCAGACACTTTCAATGACTACACGAGTGTCATCTGTAAAAGGATACCTGTACTTGAGCAGATACCTGACTCATCAGCACGTCCGCGGCCCTCGAAAAGACGCAGATATGCCTTAGTGAGAATGACTTAGAACCGTGGTGCGTTCTAGATGGCAAAGCCAAATTGTCCTCAAAGAACATTAGTCCCTTCTTGCGCAGTTTACGCCTGTTCATATTCAATGCTTAGAACAAAAATATCCACTGTACTTTACGCAGTCTGTTGATATGACTGTAAAGCTGATATGGGTGGAGGGAAACTTCCCCACCAGATTCTGTAGGCGTCGCAGTCTATCCTCTAGAATTATTTTGAAGCAATTGTACCGCCGGGTTACACAGGATTTCTAGTATTCGGCATGTGGGGCGGTTTTGTGGGCTCACCAAAACGAACACCTCAACGCTGCATATTGTTGCTCCCTACTCATCGCGGGGAGAAATGACAATTCCAACTGGAGGGTGTTTAGACACTTGCATAGATCCGCAAACGCCGAACGTACACATGAGGCCTCGTGTGGAATAGGGAATGCGACCCTGATAGCCTTCAAAAACATGGTCTCGCCGCGTTTTACATTTCACCACGATTGGGGGTTAAGAATGTTAAGGATCCGTTCCGTGTCACCTGTCAAATTAGACGAAGGTCCTGGGAATTCACATCAGACACTATCGAAATCTATGGAGTGACCTAATAATGGCTTATCAGATCATAAAAGACGCCAAACACGCATAACGTCACCTATGGAAAGTCAATTACAACGCGGGCTGAAAGGCCATCAGGTAAAGTCGGACACAGTACAGCCAGTTGGACGTCAGGACGTTGTCTCCAATCGGGTTTTGCCAGTTCTGGAAAGCTCTTCTGACTTCAATTGCCTCTTATCTAACATTATCTGTGTCCAAGAAACGCAATGATAGTGAAATACTCCACATGTATTGTGTGGTTTAGAGAGTGTTGGACCAAGGCCTAAGGTAACCTAACGCTATGCAGATGGGAACCATGAGATAGGCATCTAAAGCACGGTAGCTTCCTGACACATATAGTATCTGATTTGCTCCTTTCCCTTATAATATAAGAGACCCGAAAAGCAGTTCCTTTTTTAGTAGCAATAATCTCATCGTATTGTTGTCGAAAGTGAGCATCGGTGTATACTAGTAATGTAGGAGAATGAATTGGCTGTGGCATGCAGCAAACCACGCACGCTAACATGCAAGTTATTCATCGGATCTGTCGATGAGGATACCAAGCACAAGAGTTCACAACTTTCCCAAGGTTATTTTCATGTGACCTTCAGTGTCTAGCTTCCCAGCGGAACGCGTATCACTTGGTTTAAGCGGATGAAGCAAACTGTGGTAGTACTAGGAATTGCTCACGAAACCGGACAGAGATTAGTGGTGGCAAATAGTTGCAAATGAACGTAGTGGAATCCAGTCGATTCATAAGGGTGTACACGTGTGGCTAGGGGTCATCAATGTCTTCGGTGAGATATCTCATAAGCAGATGATCTTGTTGTGTTGGTCAACCAGATAGCATGGCACGTTTTATCCCCTTGTGACCATTTCCCAGAGGTTGTGAAAAGACATACATTCAGTGCTGCAGATGCAAATGGTGCAAGCGATTCAACCATCGTTGGTTCTGGAGGAACGGACGGCACGGTGAACTTTAACGAGTCGTGCTTCCAACGACCAATTGATGCTGCACACTCAAAGGAAACCCCCATTCAGTGACAGCCTCGGCGTGTAATATGGATGAAACATGTTCAGTTGATACCCAGATGAAAAAAGTGTGACAACTGCCGAACCGATGGCTCAGTAATGCGCGTTTGGGAAAGAGCACTGGTCTTAATGACTTTATGGGTTCCAGTGGACCGACTCAGCAAGTTTAGTTTAATACAAAACGCTGCACGTGTGCAACGCAATACAGAGATTGAGATATGAGACAATACAGGAACCGGCAAGAGTTGCAAACACCCAGAAGACCAGGGCACGAAGTTCGTTGGCACATGTCTCCACGTGAATGCATTGCAAAGCGAAGAGGCCTAGTAAACCGCAAGAGTACTTAGTACACTTCGTATGCCTTTAAGCACATATTTTCGCATTTCTTAGACTGCTGCGATGGTGAGATAAATCCAGTATATTTTGAATAAGTTGAATTTCACCACCGTTACGGACAGGTGGATCATTGCTACCATGGCGTGCCTCGCTTTTTGAATGCAAAGAAGCAGTAAACCAGATACATGTATTTTAAATGGACTACAACAGCTTCTCTCTAATCTGAACGTCCGTAGGTCCTCCATCACATGTCAACTTTTATCTTGTTGATAATCTACAACCTGTTGAATCTACTTCCAACGCTCGTCTCGCTGATATCCAAATCATCTGGCCATCATCTATCCTTCGACACCGCACTTCATTCCGCCTGGCAGCGTTCAGACTGGCTGGCATGGCGCGCACTCTAGAGTCCCTTGCCATTGATGTTTGTTACCATTCAGAGACTCGATTGCAGGATCCCAGCACCGTCGTTAAGTTGTCGTCCCAAGCTGCTCCTGAAAGCACATATTACCTACGCCACTCTAGTGACATGGAGGCAGCGGCAGCCGGCTTGGCTGGTGACGTTATCGCATTGAGTGACAAAGCGGAGACTGCGTTACTCGACTGGTTTCCAATCGACAGCCGACTGTGTGCGGTTCAGCTTTAAGGCTCATGTAGAATCCACAAACATCGTGAAGGGAAGCGCAATTTTCGTTTCTGCCTACGCTCCAACCGACTGCAGCTGTGTATCGGTTAAGGATGACTTTTATCGTGGACTCCATAACTTTTTGAACAAGGCCGAAAAGTTAGATGTCATCGTCCTTGCCGGAAATCGCAATGCACGAGTAAGTCACTTGTTTCCGTGCGAACGTCATCTTGGTGACAGTCACGAGCGTGATGAGAACCGTTTTTACAACGGTGATAAACTTCTTACGTTATGCGAAGAACACCGTCTCTTTCTCTCAAGTGCGAACTTTAGGCATACCAGAAGATGTGTAACCACGTGGCGTCCTCGTGCACCAACGCGAGCGTGGTCACAAATGGATCACATTGCAATCAGCTTTAGACGGCGAAGCAGTGTTCGGGGTTTTAGAGCGATTTGGTCTGCGTACCGCAATTCAGATCATGCCTTGGTCTGTGCGGACATCTGCATGCGCTTCGGTGGTTCCTCAAAACGAAAGCTCCATACGTTCAACACCAACAGGTTGTCTTACCTCTCTACTCGATCAACTTATCAAGCTTCCTTATCGCATGCATTCATCAGTGCTCCACCTAGAGATATTGAAAATCATTGAAGTTTCCTGCGTGGAGTGATGCTAACTTCCAGTCATTCAATCTGCGGAATCACAAGGCGCCCTCTGAGGGGCTGGATTTCCGCACACTCAGTAGAATTTTTTGATCAACGTAGAGCTACTCCGAACGATTCAAATCGTGTCGCATTTTCGGCCAAAGGTTAAGCACAGCCTACGTTCTGATCGCGAAACTTGGTGGTCCCAACGCGCCTCAGAGATAGAAACGGCAACCCTATCTGCAAAGTTTCGCAAGCCCTTCCAGTGCATTCGGGCCACTGGTCACAAAAGACCTAGTGTCAGTGAGGACATTTGCGAGGTCGACGGAACGCGGATAAGCAACGTACACAAGCGCATGGACCGCTGGACTGAACACTTCCGCGCTCAATTCAACTGACCTCCTCCGCCAGCGAACCTGGCTGAGCGGCGAAATCACAGACGCTGAGATTGCCATATCGGGTATGTCACTTCTCCGGAACGACAGAACGGGCAAGGGCGGTGGCGTGCTCATTTATTTCCGAACGAACCTTCGTTGTGAGCTCATAGACGATCCCCAGACTTGTGTCACCGACGTCCTTTGGTGCAAACTGTGGTTGGAACGCAACGACGTATGCCTTCTCTCTGTGGTTTACCGACCAGCGAAATCCACTCCGGAAAGGGACAACAGACTTATCTCCGCTTTTCGCTCCGTGCTTAATCAGAAGTACAGCCACATCCTCGTTGCAGGAGATTTCAACACCCATGACTTGGAAAATCCAGCATCCGAGACAGAAGTGTTCAAGGCATATTTGTAAGAACTACTCTCTAGCACCTTCTTGTATAACCACGTCACCGTTCCAACCAGGTTCAAAACAGGAAACAACCCATCGATATTAGATCTAGTGCTCACTAACGAAGAGCTCATGGTCGATGGACTAAAGGTGTGCAGTCCTTTGGGCCGTAGCGATCACGTGACTTTGCAGTTCGATTACATCTGCTACGCCGAATATCCAGCTGCGGAGCTCGAAACGAGGCAATCTGTTACCCATTATCACGTTCTGTCTGCTCTAGTTGAGAATACCAGTTGGACGTTTTCTAGCCAACTGCACCCCAGAACTAGCCTGGGAGACATTTGCGAACACCATCACGTCACTAGTCATAGAAGCCTCAACACCAAAAGTTTCCCAACATCCCCGCACAGCGAAATCATTCTTGCGAAGCCGGACGCGAAAATGCATGACTCTAAGGGATCGGGCATGGCGCATGTATAAAAGCAACCCCAGCGCAGAAAACTGGACGGAATACGTTTCGCATCGCAACTACTGTGGGCTTTTGGTTCGCGAAGACTAGAGAACGCATCAGCAGGAGCTAGCCAAACGATTCTGTTCGAACAAAAAGCTTCTTTACAAACAGGTGAATGGACTTCGCAAGGTGCACACGGGAATCCCACCACTTAATACGACCAATGGGTATACACATACTGTGAAGGAGGCGGCCAACGCATTACGGGCCCAGTACGCCCCAATCTTCCAAGGTGTACAAGCCTCGACGTATATTCCGCCCCTAGTTACTCCACCGTCCGTTTTATCCAACATCACGTTCACTGCAGAAATGGTGCTGCAAAAGCTGCTATCCTTGCTATCCTATCTCCCGGGGCCCGATAATCGATTACAGGTAGCTGCCATCCACTTGGCCGAACCACTAGCTGCATTTTTCAGCGCTGTGTCGATGTGAACATCGGGACCTGCGAGGTGGAAACAAGGTGTAATAACGCCCATATACAAAGCAGGAAGTCGATCGAATCCTGCCAATTACCTTTCTTTCTGAACGGCAGTTAGAAGTTAGAGTTCGATCATCCTTTTCCGATCCGATTCGAGTGGGATGCGGCGTACCGCAGGGTTCGGTACTTGGGCCTCGTTTGTTCCTGCTTTTCATTAACGATCTAGTAAGAGTTATTACGTCGAAATTCTTACTCTTCGCGGACGACCGCAAGGTTTGGCGGGCGATAAAACGATCGGACGACCATGAAGTCCTACAGCGTGACTTGAATGAGGCCTGGAATTGGTCGGTGAGAAACGCCCTGCCGTTTAATGTGAACAAATGTCGCGTTGTTCATATCCGCCATCGACAAGTCCACGTCTACAAGCTTGGGGCACACGATCTGAAGACCACCACTCAGGAACGCGGACTTGGGTGTGCTGGTACAGGAAGACCTCGGGTGTTCCAAACAGTCAGATTCCGCTTCTAAAAGGGGCAACCAGCACGTTGGACTCCTGCGAAGAGCATTCGGAATTTTGGATCCATCCATCTTCTCTTTGATGCTGAATGCCTACGTGCGTCCTCACGTCGAATATGCAATCCAGGCCTGGCAACCCTGGCTAAAACGTGACCTTGCAGCTCTTGAGACCCCACAGCGTCGAGCAACAAAAATCGTCAAGGGCTTGCGCCACACTCCTTACCAGGAACGACTGGAGATACTCGAAGTGTTCAGCGGACGGTACCGGCGACTTCGTGGAGACCTCATACTAGTGTACCAGATATTGAGCGATCCCAGTCACGTATGCCGCCACCTCTTGAAGCTCAGCCCGAACACTAACCTTCGCGGTAACAGTTTAAATCTGAGCCAACAGTACAGTCGTCTAGACTGTCGGAGAACCTATTTCTCCCTCCGGGTCTGCGGGCCCTGGAACGCCCTTCCAAACTCAGTTGTTTGTGCCCCCACATTAGATACGTTTAAAAAACGATTGGACGTCGCACTGAGCGCCCCGCGCTTTGTTTTATGAACGAAAACGCTTGTATATATTTAGGCTGACCAGCCTCTTTGGATTTATACCCCAAATTCACGGTCATAAATCTGTGCGAACCGGTGAGTACTCCATTTTCATTTGCTACCATCACCAACGATAACAATTTCTTAGCCAGTTTTGCGTCGTACCACTTTATCCCCCTAAAACTGTTATACTTCTACCTTTTATCTCACTGACGCTCCTTACTTCAACCACTTATGTGGTTTGCCAATTTGTTAGTATTTCTATTGCCAACCTGCGGGACTCGTTAAGTGTATGCTTTTTTACCCGTCATATACCATTGTTCCATAATGAGTATTTCTAGCTGCGTGCCTTGAAACGTCTCACTGGAACCACCCACTGAAGCTGAGGTCCACCTAGAGCTCCCACACTTAGAGCGATCCAAGTCTGATGTTACAGATGGATTTCCTTCAGAACTCTTCTAGTTCGGAGGAGAAGCACTTCTCAACAAGTTAACAGCTCTGGTCTCTAAAACCTGTTGTGAAGAAACAGTTCCATCCGCTTGGGGCGAGTCAAACACCTTTCCAATCTTTAAGTATGGTGCCCATACCGTATGCGTCAACCACCGCGCCAGGAACACCGTCGCCCTAACTGATGCGCAAAATCCGTCGCAAGCACTGCTGATGCAACCGCTCGAGATATCGCACACCTCGCCGGTACATCGTTCACGTTTCACTGCCGTACAGAAGAATGGACAGCACCATGGATTTGTACAACATCAGCTTCGTGCCAATTGTAAGCTGATGGTTGTTCCACACTCGGTACTCAAGCTTCCCGAATGCCGCCGCTGCCTTCGACACACGAATACAAAGCTCACTGTGTAGCTGCTGATCAGTCGACATCACACTCCCAAGGTAGCTGAAGCGGGAGGTGGTTTCCCATATTTCAGCAACAATGCTGATTCGCGGCAATATTGAAGATTGCACCTGTGGTGAAGACTGAAAGAGACAGACAGTTTTGCTTGTGTTGATGGTGAGTCCGAATTTGGCCGCTGTCGAAGCCAGAGCACTAGTCATGTGCTGCAACTCATCCGCGCTGTGTGAAAACAACGCACAGTCATCAGCAAACAGCAACATACGGATAGTTGTCTCACAGACTAGAGTTCTCGCACCGAAACGACCGATGCTTAGCAACCTACCATCAGTACGGTGCTCCATAAAAACAACGTAAGCACAAGCGGTGTCGAAAGCACAGAAGATCATTGCATGAAGATATATAGTAAACAGGACAGGAGCTAAGACACAGCCTTGCTTCACACCAGAGACAACTGCAAAGTCATCCGAGGTCTCTCCACTCAGCTGCACCCTCGCCCGTATACAACTGTGCAGACATTCAACTAAACTTACAAGCTTATGTGGGCAACCAAAGTTACCCAACACCAGCCACAATGCCTCGCGGTTCATCGTATCAAATGCCTTGGTGAAATCAACAAAAAGCGAGTACAACGGATGGTGTCGTTCTCTGCACTTCTCCTGCAACTGACGAGCCGCAAACACCATACCTATAGTGCTGCGACCCGAACGAAATCCACACTGCTCTTCTGCCACGTTAGGTTCCACAACCTGAATGACGAGGCGGTTGAGCAGGACTAGGGCAATCACCTTGCCCACACAACTCAGCAAGTTGATGCCACGATAATTCGTGCAACATTGCTTGCTACCTTTGCCCTTGTACAGTGGTAGCACAAGGGCATCCTTTAGCTCAGAAGGCACCTCCTCCTCAATCCATACATGTTGCACCAAGTGGTGCAGCGCAGTCAACAACGCGGGTCGTCCTTGTTTCAATACTTCAGGCGGTAACCCGTCGGCCCCAGCATACTTGCCGTTTCGCAACTGAGCAAGTGCTCTCTGCGTCTCATCCAGTGTCGGCGTGTCCGCCAGATTCGCCTTCACATCGTGCTGCTTGAGGCCGTTCAATGTAGGCCAGTCGATCTCTGATTGGTTGTCCAAGAGACAGTCAAAGTGTTTTCGCCAGATCTGCATTATGTCTGCAGTCTGTGTGCAGGTAGCGCCTGAACTACCATCGATCAGCGTCCTCCACGGCTACCAACCTCGGTCCATACATCGGCTTCAAGGAGTCAAAGAATTCCTTGTGTTGGCAGCGTTCGGCGTAGCATTCCACCTGCTTCGCCTTCTCCGTCCACCATGCATTTTTTATGCGACGGAGCTCTCGAGTCAGTCGTCGTCGAAGTTTGCGGAACTGACTATTCTTCCCCAAGTCACTGGGGTCTGCCGCATGTGCAGCCAATGCTGCATTCTTCCCCGAAACCAATGCGCCAATCGTTGCATTGTTCTCATTAAACCAATCAGGCGGCTTACAGTTTGCGCGCCCGATGGTCTCGCAGCAGCTGTCACCTGGTCGCGAATGTGGTGCCACAGGTCGCCCACTGTGGCCATGCAGCCCACATCATGCAGGCGTGCAGCTATCGCCTTCTCCAGCTCAGTACGTTTCGCCCCAGTACCGACGGAGAGAATGTTAAACTTACACCGATCCACACTGGATATATATATATATATATATATATTATTATATATATATATATATATTATATATATATATATTATATATATATATATATATATATATATATATATATATATGGCGACCTGGACAGAGATTGGAGCCGCTGAGGACACTGATCTGTGGTAGTTCAGGCGCAACCTGCACACAGACTGCAGACATAATGCAGATCTGGCGGAAACACTTTGACTGTCTCTTGAACAACCGTTCAGAGATCGACTGGCCTACATTGAACGGCCTGAAGCAGCACGATGTGAAGGCGGATCTGGCGGACACGCCGACACTGGATGAGACGCAGAGAGCACTTGCTCAGCTGCGAAACGGCAAGTGTGCCGGGGCCGACGGGATCCCGCCTGAAGTATTGAAACACGGCGGACCCGCGTTGTTGACTGCGCTGCACCACTTGGTGCAACGCGTATGGATTGAGGAGGAGTGCCTCCTGAGCTGAAGGATGCCCTTGTGCTACCACTGTACAAGGGCAAAGGTAGCAAGCAATGTTGCACGAATTATCGTGGCATCAACTTGCTGAGTTGTGTGGGCAAGGTGATTGCCCGAATCCTGCTCAATCGCCTCGTCAGTCAGGTTGTGGAACCGAACGTGGCGGAGGAGCAGTGTGGATTCCGCTCGGGTCGCAGCACTATAGATATGGTGTTTGCGGCTCGTCAGTTGCAGGAGAAGTGCAGAGAACAATACCAGCCATTGTACTCGCTTTTTGTTGATTTCACCAAGGCATTTGATACGGTGAACCGCGAGGCATTGTGGCTGGTGTTGGGTAAGTTTGGTTGCCCACATAAGTTTGTAAGTTTAATTGAATGTCTGCACAGTGGTATGCGAGCGAGGGTGCAGCTGAGTGGAGAGACCTCGGATGACTTTGCAGTTGTCTCTGGTGTGAAGCAAGGCTGTGTCTCAGCTCCTGCCCTGTTTAATATATATCCTCATGCAATGTTGTCTTGTGCTTTTGATGCGGCTTGTGCTTGCGGTGTTCGTGTGGAGCACCGTACTGATGGTGGGTTGCTGAACATCGGTCGTTTCGGTGCGAGAACTCTAGTCTGTGAGACAACTATCCGTATGTTGCTGTTTGCTGACGACTGTGCGTTGTTTGCACACAGCGCCGATGAGTTGCAGCACATGACTAGTGCGCTGGCTTCGACAGAGGCCAAATTCGGGCTCACCATCAACACAAGCAAAACTGTCTGTCGCTTTCAGCCTTCACCGGAGGTGCAACCTTCAATATTGCCGCGAATCAGCATTGTTGCTGAAATATGGGAAACCACCTCCCGCTTCAGCTACCTTGGGAGTGTGATGTCGACTGATCAGCAGCTACACAGTGAGCTGCGTATTCGCGTATCGAAGGCAACGCCGGCATTCGGGAAGCTTGAGTACCGAGTGTGGAACAACCATCAGCTTACCATTGGCACGAAGCTGATGGCGTACAAATCCATGGTGCTGTCCGTTCTTCTATACGGCAGTGAAACATGGACGATGTACCGGCGGGATGTGCGATATCTCGAGCGGTTCCATCAACAGTGCTTGCGACGGACTTTGCGCATCAGTTAGGGCGACGGAGTTCCTGAGGCGGAAGTGTTGCGACAAAGTGGAATGCATGCAGTGGACTGCATATTTTTACTGAGACACCTGAGGTGGATCGATCATATGATCCGTATGGATTCGTCGCGGATACCGAAACAACTCTTATATGGTCAGCTGAATATTGGGAAGCGGCATGTGGGAAACCAAAGTTACGTTACCAGGACATGATCAAAGTGAGCCTCTCACGTTCTAATCTTGATTGCAGATCATGGGAATCGAAGGCGGTTGATCAGCGTGCATAGCGCGATCTGATCATGAAGGAAGTTGCCGAGATGCAAGAGAAAGTCCTCATGCATGCATAGAAGAAGCGGCAAGTGCGGAGGAGGCTAGCACCGATGGGTTGTACTCCATCGACATCAAGCGCATGGTGCTGTAGCACACGCGGTCGCGAGTGCCTGAGTCAGGCAGGCCTAGTGAGCCATGAGCGAGGCCACTCAGGACCGCTACCGAAGCGACGACGGGTCCTGCAAAGAACGTAGGCAGAACCAGTGCAGCGTTTGTGGGTACGCTGCATTCGATTTACTAACTGCGTGCTTGCATGCTAAGTCTCATTATTTCAGGTGGTGGGTTTTCAATTTTGTCCTAATGGTTCCCTTTCCAAATAAATGTCCACCCGTACGCTCTTTTATAAACGTGCACAACTCGCTTAAGCCAATTGTAGTTAATTTCGATAACATTTTCGTGTTTGTGTCATTTCCGTAAAATATACTTTCTGACCTCCTGAAGTTATCTCGGATCCTTTATTAACAACTTATCTCATATGCTCATTAGTTTAAGATTTTTGTCACGTTTCCTTATCCATTATTCGATTTATTTTCTATGCTATCTTTCTCTCAAGTGATTGGCCGTTGTTTTATATCCCAGGCATGGCTGCGCTTGATGTGCATGTTGACAAGGTGCCTACCTGTCTATTACCCACTACCTCGTCCATACTGGCTCCAGGAGACAGTTGGTCGTTGCTGGAGGGAACGGGGTGCACGGTCCTTGTGGCTGTGTTAGGATTAAAGAGTAGTTCCATGCACTCAGTGTGGAGCGAACTACGGTCCAGCCACCGCCTTCTGTGCGCTTGATTCCCCAATTACAGCGTGCTTGTGTTTGCCTGTGAAGGAGTGTGTGAAACGTGGCTTCCATCCACATGCCTCCCGGTCTTATTCCTTCGGGTTTACACTGGATATGGGGTGTGTGGATGGAGCTGTGGGTGGTGCAGCGCAAGCCATCCATGGTCCCTCTGTAGGCGCAGGCGTCCTGTGGCTGGCCACAGTGACAGGCAAATCCGAAACCGGATGCCGCCAACCATATATAGGCATCTGGTACTATCTTATCAGTTCCATTAGTGATGGTCGATAATGTTAACAATGTAGGTGACCAAATATGTTTGATACGCAATATCGATTGCAACCTATTGTTGAAGAATAACTGCTTCAGAGCATATGACTTTTTCCATCCGGTTTATTGGGACAGCCTCTACGAAACGAAAGAAGGGGATTTGGTGCAATGTAATACGATGTATAACGTTGAGTTGAGCTCCACTTGGTAAAAGCCGGCCAGTCGATCTTGGGCTGCCGAAAATGACAGCGGTCTGCGGGGGAGAAGAGCCGGCCGCAGTTCCAATCAACCTCATCATCATCGGAGTCCGAGTCTGGGTCCACCACACTCGTGGAGTGACTCACTGGAAGGACGTACGGACCTTCGGATTAGAGAAAACCTGCTGAAGGCTATGTAAGATAAACGTGCCTAGTTTGTTTCTTCGTTGAATTCGAAGAGCGAGGCAGACCATTGGAACAGTAGGCCATCTGTTCGTAAGGGCGGAAACGAAATTTAGGTAGTTCAAGTATACTCGATTGTTCTTAGACTACTATCCCATCACCGCAGTAGTCTAAGAAATATGAGAAACATGGTTAGAGGCATGCGAAGAGTGCAACGGTGCGATTCTTACGCACCCTGATTGATGCCAAGTACTCTTATAATTTCGTAGACTTCGCTTTGGAATGTATTCCTCTCGAAGCAGGTACCAGCTGACTTCATGGGATGGTCCTATGAGTGGTCGCAACGCTTGCCGGTTGATTGTTCTTGTGAATGTATCGATCATCCGGTCTCTAGCTAAACAAGTAGTTCAATCAACGTAGATTCTTATTTGGACAAGAGAATCAACACTGCACAGACGTCTTCGCCGTGGATCCGATAAAGGCAGGTGATATTGGGATCCCGATGTCCATTGTAGAAACCTGGGCTCTTAGATCTAGGGTAATAAATAAATCTTGGCGAAATAAACAAATTAAAAAGTAGTTACCTTCGATGCAAGCTAATGCCCACCAACGAATTGCGGTAACAACTCCCGGCGTGCAAAAATCGCTAACAGTTTCCAAAATTGGTTGATAAAATTTAAAAGACCGTCATCAAAGGAGAGTGCGAGCATTTGAAGTGATCACGCGTGGACAGAATGTGAAACAGTCTTCCTCACGTCACGATAAAGTGGTACGCAACATGAAGTATTATTTCGAAAGGATCAACTAGCCTCAAAAGACCCATATTCACTGATGGTCAAGCCAGCGTCGCCTGTTTTGACTATCAGCCGGTGCATCAGGAACAATCAGAAAGAGACCATGGTTTCGGGGGGCTCTGCTCTTGTTGACAATGTAAGAATTCGATTTGGCTCATCGCAATTAGATTCCAAGCCGCAAAGGTAATCTACCAATCCAGAAAAGCACTAGACGAGCGTTTCGTTTTATTGGGGCTCGTCAGTGGTGCGCATCGTTCGTCAACAAATAGACTTACCCGGTTGCAGAGGCTCCAGAGATAATAGTTTGAAATAAGTGTAAATAAGTTTCTTTCGTTAGGAGAAAAACTCGAAAATGGATGACAGTACGCAACACAGCATGGCGAGTGAACAAAGAAGCTCCGACACCAGAGACTTTGGACAACTACGTAGCCCAACTTAACCACTGCACACAACTGCTCAGAAAAGACAAAGTCGCATATCAGTGGAACATCGAAAACACTTTGTGCAAGCCACAAACTGCTGTACAAACACGGCAATAGCCTAGGAAAGGTATGGCGAGGATTTCCTCCACTCAAGATGCCGACGGCCCAACAAGAACGGCTGTAGAAGTAGCAACCGCGCTGCGGATGCAATATGCCCCACATTTCAGAGGGTTTGTCACCAAGCGATTCTCCAGCCTTTGTCGTCTGTTTACCAGGACTAACCCGTCACCTTTACCGCGGAGTCTGTAATGCAAAAGCTGACGTCTCTACACAGAAACAGCTAGCCGGGTGTCAATACCATTCGTCCAGAGACGCTGGAAGCAGCAGCAAGCCAACTGGTAGGACCTTTAGCTGTTTTCCAGCATTGCTTAGACCAGAACCAAGTTCCCGCTATGTGGAAGCTTGGAATAATAACCCCGATTCACAAAAGTAGGAGCAGAACGGAACCCTCCAACTACCGCCCACTATCCCTTCTTCCTATACTCTTTAAGGTCACGGAACCCATTGTTGCCGATGTGCTGATGCGTTATCTGGAAAACTGCAACATCATCACGCCTGAGCAGCACGGCTTCCGTCGAAAGCGGTCATGCACAACGAGTTAACTAATCGCACGCAGTAGTTGGAGAAAAGGTTGATGTGACTTACCTGGATTTTTCGTAGGCTTTTGATTGTTTAGACCATCGGATATTACTTTCCAAGCTCCATCATTACGGAATCGGTGACCATCTTCCAAGCTGGATGGCCAAATTTCTACTTCAACGGCAAGTACTGATCTGAGTTCGGAGCTGTTTATCGAACCCCATACAAGTGGAGTGTGGTGTGCCGCAAGGCTCAGTTCTTGGTCCACGTACGTTTTTGGTGTTTATTAATGAGCTCGCACAAGCAATCGGTCCAGACTTTCTGATATTTGCCGACGATATCAAGATTTGGGGCAAGATTCAGGTGAATGCCAAGCAGCATCTGCTTCAGAGTGACCTATATCAATGGTCAACCCAAAAGTTACCGTATTTCAATGTCAGTAAATACTAAGTAGTTTCCATCGGATATCAGAGCAGCAACTCATACGAGCTCGGAGCGAATGTACCGCAACAATCAACTGTCGAACGTAACTTAGGTGTGCTGGTTCAAGATGACTAGGGTTGTCCCAGGCAATCAGAAAAGGCCTCGAAGACTGGAAACCAAAACGTCGGGCTTTTGGGAAAATAAACAGCTCCATATTTCGACAAATGTTCAGTGTGTATGTTCGACCGCATGTCGAATCCGCAATTAGAGCCTGGTATCCAGGGTCGAAAGACGATCTAAATGCACTAGAGCAGCTTCAACGTCGGGCATCTACTAAAGTAATTGGAATGCGCAACTTTTCATACGAGAGGCTGAAACGTCTAGAGGTATTCAGCGGACGCTATCGCAGATTACGAAGCGATCTGATTATGGCAAAATTCACTATGTAAGACCCACATCATGTGTGTCGTCCTTTACTGCAACCCAGCAGCAATACAAACCTAAGGGGCCACTCATTGAAACTCGGAGAACAGTATAGCCGTTTGGAGTGCCGCAGAAATTTCGTTTCCATTCGTGTCTGTCACTCATGGAATGCTGTTCCAGAATCGGTCGTCTCTGTACCGACACCAATAGCATTTAAAAGACGGTTGGATGGCGCATTTATCCACTTACATTCCGTCGCTTTGGGCTGCGTCTCCATACTACACTTGGAGTTTACCATGGATTTATTTGATGTTAAATGTGGGTGATGTAAATCTACGCGGATTGCAGAACTACAGAGGAGTCCTTATTCACATGTTTGAAGTACTAACTGTTTTACTATTATCGTGAGTAGTAATATTATTTCGATATCCCCACCAACTATAAAACGGGACTTGTAAAGCAACGCTTTTTAAACCGTATAGATTCATTGTTCATTGTCCCCTACTGAGGATCGAACACATAACCGCTAGATGTTAACGCCAACTAGCCAGCAGTTTATGACACTGAGCCATGGGGGACGACAGCCGACCATCACGGATTGTAGGAATTACTGCTACGTACGTTCTCGCTACTGCGGGAAAAACAAGCCATATAAATGGGGTCAACAGGAACAAAAGAAGGACAAATGATACAGAAAAGACTGTTGCTGGGTAACAAAAGCAGTTGCAGCACAATGAACGAAAAGCCGACTAACTGAACTTATCCCATGTATGTCGAGTTTATGTCCAGATTTGTGGAAGGTGATGGCAGATTGACAGCACTACACATACAGTCATTAGCTCAAAGCGAATACGGAAAGGAAATGAACGGAGTGCTTCAGTTGATAACATATCAGTCGATTTTGAAAGGGCGTTTTACAAGTGTCCCATGGAAAGATCACAGTTAATCTTGCTGAGTATAGACCAGGTTGAAAGAAACTAAACTTTGAGGTAAACACCGGAGCATCTACGAAAACAGCAGCCCGGTAGTGTCGCGTCACACCGGGCGAAATGACAATATTTGACAGGAGCTCATCCAATCTTCTTCGAAGACCATGGGTGTTGCTACAAAACCCCAGTCGCACTACACGTTTTCTGACAATGGACCAATTTTTCACATAAAACGAATGTTTCAATACGTCGCACCACAATTACTGGGTAACGAACTGGATTGCTTGCAACAACGTAATGTACGGAAATAAGTAAACTATTCTTGCAGAGCTGCCCCGATAGTCGAGGCGAGAAGGGTCAAGATTAGAGTTAATTTATATACATTTCAATAAGATTTGTTGTTTTGACACAGCGCTCGATACGCATTGGTACGCCACTTTTTTTAAGATAAAGCGTATTCGCGAAAGGTTTGACAGGAGAAGAGATTCAGTAAGAGATAATACTCGAGTGAATTCAGTTGAAGAATCCAATTAATGGTGCTAAATAACTACCAATCAAAAGGAATTGTAGTCACCCTACTCACACTTAGGGATCAGAATTTCAGATGGAGAAGAACCTCGCGGAACGTCATCTAGGCGGTACTGTATGGCGCCGACAGATGCAGATTCTCAGAGACCAGTAAAACTACGAATGAACGCCAAAGATAGACGAGAGTAGGTTAAGCTGTGGACACGATCACGTTATTCGATAAAGACCACAACTGCTCAAATGACACATAAGCAGGGTCCCCGAGTCTGTTCACATACACACGCCTCATATTATAGTTTGTTACTTGGTCACAACGGTTGTCGTTCATCTTCCAACGGGACCAATGGTCTTAACCACGGACGCGTATGCGTAGGGTTGCGGGTTAGAACTCTACAGGTGACAGATGAGATGCGCTTTGCTGACGATTCTCGAAAAGGTGAAATCATTGTCTACTGCCTCTCCGAATGCGCAGTTTCAGTCTAACCCAGAGTCCCTGTGAGGAATCACTATGGAAAATAAAATACCACGAGTGTCGAGGACAGCGGTTTGCAATCTGATTTGTCGGTATTATTTCTATCCAGAGAATGACTTTCTAGCACACCGTTGCACATTCAATGCATTGAGCCAGTGCGAAATTGCTCCACTTCGAAACAGCAGTAAGGAAGGGTTCAATCCAACAGTACAACAGATAATTTCACTGCAGGGGTTCATTAGACATACTGGCATTTCCCAATGCGGCCTGATTGAGATAGCTAGTAGGTAAACAGGCTAAAACGGTTAGATTACGACGTCACAGATTAGTTGGTTTTTCAACCACTATGGTTTAAGATCAAAAAGTGCTGATCGCAAAGTAGTATTTGACTTCGACGATAGTGTTCCAAGAAATGGTGAGTTTTCTTCTGGCAAGCTTCCGTTTTAGGAAAAGGCACAAAGGTCCGTTTAACAATACAGTGACGATCGAATGTGGCTCACTATTAATCAAAGTCACTGCCCTCTTCACGCTGATGGAGCCCTGTAGTCCAGTGGGTGGATGCTAAAACACAATGAATTGTACTAGGCCCAATTTGGCGCCTCACTAAACGAAAGGCGTATAAGGGAAAAATTGGGCACCAATCCCCAAAAGACGAGGCTCCCTGACTTCGTTCCGATAAAGGACCTGGGTAGTGTGCTCTAAGTCAACTCCCTACCTCCGCCGCGGTAATCCCTTGTGGAAACCATGGATTGTCCTTTGTCGTATCCCATTGCCATTTTTCTTACGATAACTGTACTACTCTTTGAGTCTCCTGGTTTTTGATGGCTCCCTGCATATTCATCAGACTCTTGTAAATGTAGTCAACCGAGTATGCTTGAAGTGAATAGGAGAATAAAAATAGTCTGGGAAGGATGGTAAGGTATGGTATAAGAAAAGTTATAAGCTTATACTGCCATCTCGAGTTTTCTGGTTTGTGTCAAAGTGGCTACAGGTTCCACGACAAGAGTAAGAGTTTACTGACGAAATGCAGCAATACTTGTGACTGAGGAATAACTAAGTCCGGCGACCACTGACATAGTTTGGGAACGGACATCAAGTGAAGCGCAACTGATGTATTAGACACAGGATGTGGGGGAAGCAGTTATTCAGCTATTGAGGATATGGCGAGTGGTCTGAAAAATCAGAGATGATCACAAGAAAAAGGTGCAAGCAGAAATGCATCGCACACTTGCAACGGTACAGGATGACTGTTTCGCTCTAGTTCAATTCTGCAGTGACCAGCGATTCCTCCAAAGGTTTGAAATCAGAGCACACGATCTTTCTATTGCGGCGTAGCGAGATGAACCGCTGGGATATGAATGAGATTGGTGGTCAAGCTGGCCAAGTTACCAGCTTAGGGAGGCGCATTCCCTATTGTCAGACATATTGTGGCCGTGGGACAGGGTTGGACTCTCTCTAATGCACCCATCAGCTAACGCCATGCGAAGTCAGTGATAGCTTGTTGCGGGTGGAAACAAACGGAGTACCGCAGTAGGTAGAATAGGAACTAGACGGGCATGCACTGAAAAGACACGTAACAAAAACAGGACGGAAGATAAGTAACTTTTAGCGGAGAAAGTGATACATCACTGAATACAAGTGACAAAAAGTGAACGCGTCGAAATGCCATTTTCACGATCAATTATTCTCTCGGTCTTTTTGCTTCTGGTTCATCTTCATTACTGGAGGGTGGGGGCGGAGGCGGCACTCCTGGTGGTGGTGGTGGAGGAGGAGGGGGCATAAATTTGGGGATTGAGAAACCAGGAGGCGGTGGTGGCATACCAGGTGGAAACATAGATGGCGGAAGTGGTGGGGGTGCGCTGGACATCATCATAATGCCTGGTGGTGGAGGGGGTGTGTTCATCATACTGAGCGTGGGTTGAGGAGGGTTAAGAATCATTCCGGGTTTTATAACTCCTGGAGGGTAGGTGGAGGATGGTGTGACACCTGCTTGAGGCCCAATTTTGTCACGTGCAGCTTCCATATTTCGTTGGAATTCCAGTAATTCTTGTTTGTCTTTCGGAGTTATTGCCTCTACTGTGCGCTTCGCCACCAGGTCCGCAGTGGCCGCATGACCATCCCAAATCAGTTTATCCGATTTTACTTCCTCCTGCTCGCCAAGTTTCTTACCTATTTGAATTTCATCTACTCCGACACCAAAAATATCGGTACGGCGTTCAGCCAGTTGTTTTAAGCTGCTATCAATCAGATTACCGGCAGCGTACACTTGTTCCTGTTCCCGCTTCTCACGAATTTCCCGATCTCGTTGTTCCACCCACTTTGGGTCCAAGAGACCAACGCGAATGTGTTTCGGTGCCTGATGAGCCGGAATCTTCTCCCCAGTAAACGGTGAAACCAGCAAAACTGATTCATCTTTTTTGGCCGATCGCGCAGCTTTAGGATCATAATCACGTCGAATAATCACCTGGTCGGTCGTGGGCGGCACATTCTTAACAGGCTGTTTAGGTGCACCGACTCTCTCTAATGCGGATGGCTGCGCAGCGTCTTCATCATCGGACAGTTCCATATCGTCTGCTTCACCGAATTCCGTCGCATGCTGTGTTGTACGTACTGCAGTTTCTTGTTTGGGGGATAGCGGCATTTGTGATTGTGATGATTTGGGAGAGTCACCTTGTTGGAATTCGCCATTTACAGGCCTTTCCATTTCAGGCTCCGAATCACCTAGATCCTCATCGCTGCCCTCATCACCCTCGTGTTCCTCGTCATCTAGATCTGTGGGCACCAAGCCCAGTGAGCCCGGAGGTGGCGGCAGATTATGCGTCTTTGGAGCAACGTACATACCACGTTCTTCGGCCAACATGCGGGCACTCACCTCCTCTGGAGTGGTCGGAACAGGAAAATTACCCGCTTCGTTTGGCTGAAAATCGACGGTCTCAACAACCACAAAATCGTGCCAATCAATCAGAGCATAGGCCACTCGTTCACGCTCAACAGCTTCCTCCTCGCGTTTCCGCTGCCGTTCTTGATACTTTTGCCACTCTACACGGTACTTCACATCGTCCAATAAACGTTTGGGATTTTCCAGCTCATCCTCCAATTTGGAAACAATATCTTTGGGGGGTATGAGAATCTTCGTGTATTGTTCCACTAGCTTGGTGAAATAGCCAAACATACTGTGCTGAGTGCGCAGAAAATCGAATTGATAATTGCGTTGTTCTCGATTCATAAGTTGAGTCAAAAATTGTCGCCCATTGCGTGCAACAAACTGAGCAGTCAGTTTGATGATGTCGATGTCCATCGCATTGATGGACGAGGGGTCATACACGAACTCAAACTCAGCAGGAGGATCTTTGGGAATAAATGTCTCCTGGATAGACTTAGGAGTGTCCTGGCCCAAACGGGCGGCGCTGGGTGTAGTTAGTTTGAGAGCCACGGACTCTGTGGTTCTGCCTTCGGCGAATTCCCTAACTTTATGTTGGTAGTAAGCATGATACGGGTCAGCAGGATTAAGGAAATTGAACTTGGGATTGTTTAGCTCATTTTGACGAATTCGGGACTCGAAGTCGGGACCGTTTCGAGCGACGAAACTGGCAGTTTTATCAACAATATTGCGAACTTCTGGAGGCGGGTAGATGATGCCAATCTTGGGCTGGATTGGTTTATCGGATTGCGGTTGTTCAACCAGAGCCATCGCTGAAAACCAAGAAAAAAACGTTAGGTGAAAAATATAAATCCTGAAAGGCTAGTTCGATTCAGTATAGTGTCAGGATGGGTCGTCAATGGCTCAACTGATGAAAAATGACGAGTCAAAATAGTGAAAAAATGACAGAAACCGGGCAGTAGTGGAGAATAAGTAGAGCAAAGGTTACATAGCATGATTTAAAAAAGTTGCCCATTTTCGGGCGCGACGAGGCTGTCAGCAGGGACAGAGTTAAGATTAACCTCTTCATAATAAGCAACACATCAAGATGCATACGACCAAACATCTCAGTCTAATTAACTAAGCAGAAGTAACTCATCACGATGCACCGGAGGAAACGAACCAACATGTCTAGCTCCAGGCCAAGTTAGCAGCATGGGGGCTGCGTTATATCTACAGTCAAACTAGAAGCAATCCGGTGTGTAAGCGGGAACACTAGCAGAGAAGTAGAAAAAAGGAACCCAAAAAGTAAGGATAGAAGGGGGGTCAGCTCATTACAGTTGAGAACCTAGAATCCATACACCAAAGTGCGAGAGACAAGGTGCTATCACCCACACCGCTGACAGTAGCAGTAATAAAGTGGGGAAAAGGGGGATAAGACAAACAGGTATGCAAAGATACAAGGGGAAGAGGAAAAACGAGAGTATGACCGTTAGAACGAAAGGTTAACTATTGAGAGTAACAGTTGGGTTCTGCGTGGGTGCGTCAAGTCCGAAACCACCTTGGATCGCTGGCTTGGACCACATTGATGCGGAGATCCAGAAAGATGACAAGCGTCAATCTAAGCAATTCACAACTCCAGTAACTTGTTTCACATCCTACCGCAACGTCAATGACTGGGTAATTCGGGATTTCATCCCAAACAGTATTGGTAAGCGGTATATGCCAAGAAGAATAGATGTCACAGGGGACGAGTACCATGGCTTAGCCGTGGGAAGTTCTCTCTACTTCCGGAGACAAACCAAAGTAGAAGCAGAGTTTGCTATCAAACACTATATGTTTACAATTAGTAATACCCACTTGATGCTCATACCAGATATACGTAATACTCTGCCGGCCCATGGCCGAAAAGATAAGGCGTTGGTTTAGTAACCTGGAGATCGCGGGTTCGAGCTTGCGTATGAAACCGTGTGGCCCTTGCAGTATCCTTAGTCTACGTGCAACTGGTGGTGGTGGTTGCGTGGCAACAAAGCGCCGGTACGCCATACCGGCGTATTGATGATGCCCCTCTTCTTATGTAATACTCTGAGGACATCATTAGTCAAGTATGATCAGCACATCGAGGTTCCCAGTGAAGTTACCATGCCGCTGATCCACAGATCATTACTTGCCACAATCCAGTGTTGTGCAACATGTTCCTGACCAATAAGCCTGAATCCAACTGCACACGTGAGTGACCGATGCATTGAGGAGGTGTGAGCCCCACAGACACATGCTGTAAGCTGCAGGGTGGTGTGGTCATCGGAAGTGATAATGTAAACTGACCGAAAAGGCTGGAGCAAATAGTGAATGGGGATGTGTGTGTTATAGTAGTTTTCAACATGAAAGTGCCGAGTCTGTGTCGAAGCGTGCAGCCATCAGCACCAAAATATCCGGCAACAGTAGTAAAGCAGAGCAGCCAAGTTCGGTTGAATAACTGTGATCCAGACACCGAACTGCGGTGGGTCCAGTTGTTACAACTCACGCCGCCAGAACTATAATAAATAACAACGGTAAGAAAATGAAGCTGAACTCAAAGAAAATACAAAGAGAACCGGATCAAGAAGTGCTTTAAACTAGCCGAGATGGGACTAAAGTCAGTAGTTAAGTGCAAAAAACCGAATGCAGGAATGTCACTGCGTGACTGTGTCATGTCTGATAGAGTATCCAATCGCTGGTGTACACCATCCCTCGGCCACCATCTGTGAAGACGGCACGTAGCAACCTCACCAAGGCTCTCAGTCAACTTCTTCATGCCACGTCATGGACTGACCGCCTCGTAAGTCCGCCCAAGTTGGTGCAGATTTCTTGCCAGAAACCTTCTGGTGAACCTTGACATTGCTCACGCGGTGTTCCCACCAGATATATGCAATACTCCGCAAGCATCAGTGATCAAATAAGGCCAAGAGTATAATGTCTTTGCCGCGAACTGGTCAGGTCTCTGATCCACACAGCAACACCGGCCTTACCGCAGTGTTATACATCCTACCTTTCACTAACAGATTGATATCTCGCCGTCTCCAAAGATGGCTGAGACTTTGGAAAGTCATACGGACCTTGCTGATACGCGAAGTAACTTCCTCAGTGATTTGATTACCAGAAGTGACACAGCAACCAAAGTTAAGTGAACCGATCCACCATTTTCAGTAACTGTTAGGTGATAACTAGAACCAGTGTGTCGTCCTGCAGCAGTACTTTGCACTTTGAACGTGGAAAGCACATGTCGAAGCGTGTGGCGTTACGCGTCAGTCTAGCCAGTAGTGCGCGTGCAGCAACTGCGTAAAAGTCACGCAGAACTGTCATTCGCATATGCAAGGCTTATCAGTTCGTCATCTGGCAGAACTCCCACTCCGGGAGAATCAGAAAAGACGGAGTCGTTAATGAAAACCTCGAGGCAGAAGTAGAGGAAAGATAGGAAAACTCTAAGGAAACACACTTGTTGTGGAAAACTCAGGAGACAATTTCCCGTAGACCCTTACTCAGCCTTGGGAGTTACAATAAAGATAAATAAGAATGAAAAAGAGCTTCCCAGGCACCCCTTTACGGATAGGTGGTGTCACAAAATGGATCGATCAACAGAATCGGCGGCGGCTTTCAGAGGAAGGAAAGCCACCACAATCGGTAGGTGTGTAAGTGCACGAACACTTGACAAAGAGCAAATATATGAGCGATGCAACGACCAGGGTGAAAGCCAGCTTTCAGTGGTTCTGTCCTCACAGGGACCAGTAAGCTGCAGAAGAATGAAAATAATGTAATTAAGGCTAATGCGTGGATGGTATTCCACAAAATATGCTGACCCTTTTGGAAGACGGGTGAAACAGTAGATAGTTTGAAGGTACATCGTTAGTGTCCTAAATAGTGGCGGTTGAACTGTTCGCTGAGCTTAGCAATTTTCGTTTCCTCACCAATCGAGGTGATATCAATAGCGCGTAGTTGAGTGGCGTGCACTAGCATAGATGAGTCGCGGTGAGAGTGCGATGAGCATGGTGTGCGTGCGTTTTTATACAGCCGTGGTTGGCCGTGGAGCCGAGCAATCCTATTGGTTGGGACTTCGATCCGCGTTCAGCTTGGTTGATGGGCAGATGACCTTTGACCTTGCCTCCTTGTGTTTCGTGGCCTTTGTCTGCTTGCTCTTGCGAGCGAGTCTGCCGTCAGTTCTGGTTGTCTAGTCACACGTTCCACCGGATTCAATCGATCGAGTTGGCGGTCGTTCATCAGTAGTGTGGCGTATACTGCGTCCAGTTTGATATGCCGATTGATTGAATGCGTTATACAGTACCAGGCTTCCAAAAACTCCCTCGCGTGTTTTGTACTGTCATGTGCTAGGATCTTTACATTGTAGAGATCGAAATGGTGGCCTTCTTGATCATCATGCGCAGAAACCAATGAGTGTGGATCATGCCTTCTGACGACCGCCTTGTGTTCGGCAATTTGTGTACAAAGTTTTCTTCCAGTGTGTCCGACGTAGCTTTGATCGCAGTCGCTGCACTTTATCTGGTAGATGACATTGCATTGGTCGGCTTGATTGACTTTTCCTTTGGATCGTGAGATCAATTTCCCTAGGGTGGCAGTTGGCTTGTGAGCCACAGAGATTCCATGTGATTGCAGCAATCTTCCTGTTAGTTAGGAGAGGTTATTGATGTAGGGAAGCACTATCCGTTTGTTTGCTTAAACACATGACTGCTGCTGCTGAGGCATTGGTTTCTTGAAGCTTCTTCTGATGAAATTCCTCGGATAACCGTTGTTTCTAAACACTCGATATAGGTGATTTTCTTCCTGTTTCCGCGATTCGGCTGTGCTGCAGTGCGTTTCCGCTCTTTTGAACAAGGTTTGAATGCAGCACTTCTTGTGATTCATCGGCCAGCCCAGTTAACAAAGTTACCTCCATTTTACAACAAAGGTGCAGGAAGGTTGTTGGGTCCAGGATTCTTGTTTAGTTTTAACACGGTAACCCCAAGTAAATAAATAAATAACTAGTAGATTTTCGAAAACGCGAGACACACCTGAATAGGCATGAAGTGGGGGGGGGCGTGACATCAACTTCCCATGTCGGCTAAGGTGACTCAGCCTACGGCAGTGTCGCAGCAGACCTGCTGAAGTGCTCTTCAAAATGCTCTGCTAAAAAAAGGTTAGTAGACGAGGCTGAAAATGGTTCAACTGTCTCAATAACTGAGAGATTTCTTGCACCCGTGTACTGGATGAGCAAGGAACAGCATTCGGCTGTTCCCATTAGCATCGGCTTTCTTCATCATACGGGTCAATGTCACTCACCAGTGTTCCCGGTCTGTTCGTAGACCCCATGTCAGTCATCGTTTCAGGGCGTTAAGGACACGCTGAAACGGAACCTTTTTGCGTGCTTTGATCAAAATGATGGATGACTCAGAGATTCATTCACCGTTTTGATAACTCAAATTGAGTGCACAGCACGTATCAGGTAATTTTCATGGCATACTTGAGTCGATCCCATTCCACATTAGGCTCACTAACCTTATTCAGTCTTGACGATTGATCAACAACTTCGTCATGATATTGTCGAACTGCGGACCATGAGTTCAAGTCACAAGTGAGAAGCGTCAAATTTAGGTGATTCTTTGAGGTTAGAAGAGCAAACACCAGGCACGCGCACACTAGAGCATAGTTGTATCAGCAGCTGGACTAAATCAAGCTCAGGAATAAGAAACGCTATTCGAGAAGAAATAACAGAGATAACTGCTCAGGGAAAAGTTAAATCTCTCAGGAAGATTTAGTAGCATAATGAGAAAACGATTTTAGACAATGCTGTACGGCCGAAGCTTTAGGTCCCACCAGGAATATTCGCGTCTACCATATGACGCGCATACCTACCTTCACATTAGCTAAAGCAACTGAACCAACAAACAGAGCAGATGATGCAACGGCTCGGAAACGTGAATATTCCTGCGTTAACCCATAAATACCCATTGGTTTCTCACTACTTTTCCTGTTTTTGTAACAAGCTGCTTAATTCCAGGAGTTGATTTCTGATGGGATACGGAGATGGCAGAGGATGAGATCTTCATCAACAGCAGTACATCAGCCATTTGAACTGATGCTTCCCTGCCATACAACCATGAGGACCTTAGGAATAAAGAAAAATAAAAGGGAGAGAAGGGGGACTTCCCTGAAAAACCTTAATGCCCTAAGCAAATATTCAGGGTCAAGGCACTTACACCTTGTGTAGACAACATACCGTCACAAAAAGCTGGCTATAGTGCAAAGGTTAGGCGGCATCGGCGAGACAGCTTCCTTGCGGCTTTCACTACCACGCGTCATAATCAGCCATTACCCCGCAGACAACTCAGCACCAAACACACTTTAAACTAGCAATCCGATTAGGAGACGGCAGTAGACGCGTCACTGGTGTCGGTTGCGAGCCATGTCCTGTCAAGTCTCGAGCCAAGTACAAGGCGAGTCACGTGGACTCCAGCCCGGAAGGCGAGACGGACCAACGGCACCCAATTTCGTCGTCAGTGACTTCGTTTCCCGCTGCCAAGTCAACTTCTGTCCACCTCGAGCCTTGCGCCACCCTAACTTGGCAGACTAAACAAGGCCCTCCTAGGTAAACGGTGACCAGGCATACGTAGCACGCGCCCGAGCCAACGCAACTTATTCAGTGCTATCTGTTGTTCTAGGGAGATAGCATGATTATCACTACTTAGTACTCACCTACGCACATCATCGTTGCGAACACGCCTGTGCCATCCGACATCAGCAATGCTTCGCAGAAAATGATGATCAAAGATTTGAAGGCGCCTCAGATATTCAGACTGAAGGGGCCAAGTCTCACTGCCATAGAGCAGAACGGCCCTCACTGTGGCCTTGTATACACGGCCTTTCAGACGGAGGGAAACTCCCTTCTGTCGCCAAAGATGACGCAGGTTCAAGGCTGCTCTGGCTTTTGCAATGCGTGAGTTGACATCAGTTTCTATGCGCCCATCGTTGCTGATGCAGCTGCCAAGATAAGTGAATTGATTAACCACCTCGAGTTCCTCGTTAGCAAGGGTCAAGGGGCCATAAAGTGGCTGGTGGTGCTGCAACAACACTTTGCACTTTGAAGGTGCGAAGTGCATACCAAATAACGAGACCACTTTAGACAGGTTATTCAGGGTTGATTGGGCCGCCGCAACACGATCGAAAAGCAAGACGATATTGTCCACATAATCAAGATCAACTACTCTTTCACCAGGCAGCCCTTCAAAGCCTGCATCGTGAGATTCCGCAAGGGAACACTCCATGGTAAAATCCACGACAAAATTGAACAGAAATAGGGGAAATCGGACAATCCTGACGAAGGCCACTTGTGGTCGGAAAGCTATCCGATAGGACACCGTAGATCCTGACGCGGCCTGTAGTGTTCGAGTATAGAGCAAGTAGAATGTTCACATATTACGTAGGAACACCTTTCCGCGCAAGTATTTCGAATATAATCGATCGATCGACTGAATCAAACGCACTCTTGAAATGGAGGAACACAGCTATTGTTGGTCAGCGGTATGCGTGGCGCTGCTCTAGCACTTGCCGCAAAATGAATATATGGTCTATACAGCCCCATCCTGGGCGGAAACCGGCCTGCTCTTCTCTAATCCGTGATATCCGTTCCACAGTGAGGCGACAAACGAGGCCAGTAATTTTGTTACAACTGGCGTTAGGCTAAAACCCCTGTGGTTAGAACAGTCTATGCGACTGCTCTTCTTGTGCATTGCCACTATAATCGATTCGCTCCAATAAGCCAGGACACTCACTTTCAGATACGTTAGCATAGGGAGGTCAGTGCTTTGCAGAGCACCTCGCCTCCATCCCTAAATAATGCACGTGGGAGGGAATCTAGACCAGCGGCACAAAAACGATTGAGGGCGGTGATCGCGTTTCGGACGATAGAGGCTCTAAACTAATCGTCCATGACTCGTCCTGCATCACCTGAGTAGGAAGAGGTCCTGGAGGAAGGGGCCAGCTGAACTGATCTTGAAATTGTTCCGCCAAACGAGCCATACGGCACTCCTTATTGTGTATCAGCGCACCCGCGCTGTCTCTGATTGTCTTACTGACGCCCGGATTTCGGGGACCAGTGGTGCGGATTAGCTGGAAGAACTTGCGCTAATTGCCTACTGCTGCTGCCTCCTCCAACTCTTGAGTCTGACTGGTCCACCAGGTTTCCTTGTCAGCACGTAGGCTCTGTTTTAGTTAACGCTTAGTAGCCCGTCTGGTCACATTGTGCTTAGAGCCAGCCGGGAGGTGTCTTCTAGATTCCAACAGGTTCACCGACCTCTCGGATATCCAGTGACTGGTGCGGTGACGATGGATAGTGCCAAAAACAGATGCTCCTGCGTCTTGTCATTAGGACAAGATAGCGAAAGTTCGGTGCGCAGTGCGTCCTGATAGGCTTGTCCGACCGAGGGCTGAGACAATTTCTCATTTGCCAATCGGAGAAGACGCTTGGTGCGCCTCCCGGTAAAGTTCATGGAAAAACGACAGCGTACCAAGGCATGATCAGAGTCGACACAGGTATTCCAGTACGAGCGGCAATCCCGGATGGAACCACGCCACATGTAGCCTATGGCTATGTGGTCAATTTGGGTCCATCGCTGGCCAACTACAGGAGGACGCCAAGTGGCACTTCGGCGCCCATTGTGTCTAGAAGTAGTGCTACTAAGAAATAACTGGTGCTCCGCACACAGTTGCAGCAGACGCTCACCATTGTCAGTCCATTCGGAGTTAAACCCATAATTACCACCCAGCTGAGTTTCTGAAGAGCTCAGACGCCCTACTTGTGCGTTCATGTCTTCTGCAAGTACTATAATATCTGAACTAGTAGCACTGAGTAGTAGCGCGCTCAGTTCGTGATAGAATGTGTCCTTGACAGCATTAGAACTGCAGTCGGTAGGAGCATAAGCGGAAATCACGAACAAACAGCGTTTTGTGCTACTTCGTGAATTCACCTTAGCTGATGTCGTCAAATGGGCTGCGCATAAACGGCTGTTCACCGGAATCCAATCAAGCAACGATGGCTCAGTCTTGGAGCTTTGAATGATACCTACACCAGCTTGACCCGTGAGTGCTGCATCGGCGTCTCCGGATGCGTGCAACCAGTAACGAGAGGATAAGCCGGGTGCAGTTAATTCAATAACCCCGTTAGGATCATTACTCCTAGTTTCGGACACACAACACACATCAACACCCAGTGTGTCCAAGGTGCGTGCGAGTGCAGCATGCTGACCTGTTTGTCTTATAGTGCGGACGTTGAATGTCGCCATGGAAACGGGACAGAGTGGCCTTATAAGGGCCTTTTGCCGATAGGCGTCCGATAGGTGCTGTGAGATGGTGGCTGCAGATGGTTTTACTCCAGTGGCACTTCGGTTGCTGTCAATTAAGCTGGGAATTATAGAAGGAAGGTTAGTAATGGGGGTCGGGATGGGAGTAAGAGAAACGGGTGGAAAAAAAGAAGGAAGGCGCCAACAGTAGCATGTTTTCGCTTAGCCGCCCCGCTGTATGCAGCAGATAAGGCGATCCTTGATAATCTGCGCGACGGCCGATGCAGGATGAAGTTTAAGCTTGAAAAAATGTCATGGTTTCATGTGGGCTGACATATTGCCAGGGAATCAAGCGCACACAAGGCGGTGGCTGGACCATAGTCCGCTCCACACCGAGTGCATGGAACCACTCTTCGAGCCTAACACGGCCACAAGGACCGTGCACCCCGTCCCCTCCAGCAACGACCAACTGTCTCCTGGAGCCAGTATGGACGAGGTAGCGGGTAATAGAGAGGTAGGCACCTTGTCAACATGCACATCAAGCGCAGCCACACCTGGGATGTCAAACAACAACCAAACACTTGAGAGAGAGAGAGAGAGAGAGAAAGAAAATAACTCGATTGATGCATACGGAAACGATGACATAAACCTAAAGTTAATGAGCATATGAAATAAGTTGTTTACAAACGAATCCTAGATAAGTTCACGAGATCAGAAAGTATATTTTACGGAAATGCCACAAAGACGAAAATGTTATCGAAAATAACTATAATTGGCGTAAGTGACGTAGGCAAGTTTATAGAAAAGAGTACAGGTAAACATTTATATGAAAGAAAAGCATTTAGGCAAAATTGCAAACCCACCACCTGAACTAAAGAGACTTAGCATGCAAGCACGCGGTTAGTAAATCGCGTGCAGCGTACCTACAAACGCTGCGCCGGTTCTGCCTACCTTCTCTGCAGGACCCGTCTTCGCTTCTGTGGTGGTCCCGAGTTGCCTCGCTCATGATTCACTAGGCCTGCCTGACTCAGGCACTCGCGACCGCATGTTCTATAGCACCATGAGCTCGGTATCGATGGAGTACAACCCATCGGTGCTAGCCGCTTCCGCACTTGCCGCTTATTCCCTGTATGAATAAGGTCTTTCTCCCGCATCTCGGCAACTGCCTTCGTGATCAGATCGCGCCATGCACGTCGATCAACCACTCTCGATTCCCATGATCTGCAATCAAGGTTAGAACATGTGAGGCTCACTTTGATCATGTCCTGGTAACGTAACTTTGGTTTCCCCGCATGCCATCTCCCAATACTCAGCTGACTATATAAAGGTTGTTTCGGTACCCGCGTCAAATCCATACGGCTCACATGACCGATCCACCTCAGATGTCTCAATAAAAATATGCAGTCCACTGCATACATACCACTTCGGCGCAACACTTCCGTGTCTGCAACTCTGTCGCCCCAACCGATCCGCAAAATCCATCGCAAACATTACTGATGGAACCGCTCGAGATATCGCACATCCCGACGGTACATCGTCCACGTTTCACTGCCGTATAGAAGAACGGACAGTACCATGAATTTGTACGCCATCAGCTTCGTGCCAATGGTAAGCTGATGGTTGTTCCACACTCGGTACTCAAGCTTCCCGAATGCCGCCGCTGCCTTCGACACGTGAATACGCAGCTCACTGTGTAACTGCTGATCAGTCGACATCACACTCCCAAGGTAGCAAAAGCGGGAGGTGGTTTCCAATACTTCAGCACCAATGTTGATTCGCGGCAATATTGAAGATTGCACCTGCGGTGAAGGCTGAAAGAGACAGACAGTTTTGCTTGTGTTGATGGTGAGCCCGAATTTGGCCGCTGTCGAAGCCAGAGTACTAGTCATGTGCTGCAACTCATCCGCGCTGTGTGAAAACAACGCACAGTCGTCAGCAAACAGCAACATACGGATAGTTGTCTCACAGATTAGACTTAAAACAGTTAGTCCCCTTCAGTAGTTTGAACAACGAAATGAGAAGACGAATACTGGCAGATGCTAGCATTTCGTATTATCACGACAGATTTCTCAGCTGCCGTATTACAAACGATAAGTGGATGATATCCTTGTTTTCGGTTCCACAAAGATGCAAATCGAACAACTAGTAGATCAACTTAATAATGTTCATGACAACCTGAATGTGACTTTTGAATTCGAATCGAATGAGCGCCTTCCGTACCTCGACATTCTCATGAGTCGCAGGGATAATGGGCTGATTAAGCGATCTGTATACCGGAAGCCAACGTGGTCCGGCCAATATCTACACTTCACTAGCTTCTCACCGATGGCACACAAGCGCGCGCTAGTAAAAACATTATTCACTCGGGCCAGACGTATCTGCTCCAACGACTGCCTGGCTGAAGAGTTAGAGCTGATCACTAAAACACTTATGGCGAATGGCTACCCAAAGCGATTCATAGACAAACAGAGCCAAGTTAGACCGCCCAAGGAGATGGTGTTGACAGCCCCTAAGAAGAAGGTGTACATTGAGCTCCCATTCAAGGGTGATACTGCAACGAAAAGAATAACCAAACGGATTGTCTCGGCCATTCAGCGTACATACTGTGCTGCGGAGGCGGTAATTATCAACAGAACCCGAAAGTTGCCGTTACCTTCAGTAAAGGAAGATGAACCCGTCGGCGCCAAATCCCATTGTGTCTACCAATTCGTGTGTGACTGCGGTATCAGTTACATCGGCAGGACCGAACGGGTTTTAGATTCCCGAGTGAAGGAACACCTACCAAACTGGGTTCAGCGTGAAGTTACCCAATCCACCTCCGATGATACGTGTTCGCGTAAGCCGCCAGCGTCCTCCATAGGCAGGCACATCTTGGCGACTCGTCACCAGGTCAATCCCTTATCAGTTTTCCGGATCTTGTTACGTCATACTAATGCACGCCTTTTACCATTTGCCGAGGCCGTCGCGATAAGCCGAATTAGACCAGCTTTGTGTGTCCAAAAGCAATTAGTTGTCAACCTGCGGTTGCCGTGGACGTAATCTGATAACAATGATCACAAAAATAAATTTGATTGGTTTGCCTGTGCCCTGTAAGACATATAAAAGAATTTCCCTGTTATTGTATTGGTACTGACGAGATAATACGAAATGCTAGCATTTGCCAGTATTCGTCTTCTCATTTTGTTGTTCACAGATTAGAGTTCTCGCACCGAAACGACCGATGTTCAGCAACCCACCATCAGTACGGTGCTCCACAAAAACACCGTAAGCACAAGCCGCATCAAAAGCACAAGACAACATTGCATGAAGATATATATTAAACAGGGCAGGAGCTAAGACACAGCCTTGCTTCACACCAGAGACAACTGCAAAGTCATCCGAGGTCTCTCCACTCAGCTGCACCCTCGCCCGCATACCACTGTGCAGACATTCAATTAAACTTACAAACTTACGCGGGCAACCAAACTTACCCAACACCAGCCACAATGCCTCGCGGTTCACCGTATCAAATGCCTTGGTGAAGTCAACACAAAGCGAGTACAACGGATGGTGTCGTTCTCTGCACTTCTCCTGCAACTGACGAGCCGCAAACACCATATCTATAGTGCTGCGACGGAATCCGCATTGCTCTTCTGCCACGTTAGGTTCCACAACCTGACTGACGAAGCGATTCAGCAGGATTCGGGTAATCACCTTGCCCACACAACTTAGCAAGTTGATGCCACGATAATTCGCGCAACATTGCTTACGCCCTTTGCGCTTGTACAGTGGTAGCACAAGGGCATCCTTTAGCTCAGAAGGCACCTCCTCCTCAATCCATGCATGTTGCACAAAGTGGTGCAGCGCAGTCAACAACGCGGGTCCGCCGTGTTTCAACACTTCAGGCAGTAAGCCGTCGGCCCCAGCACACTTGCCGTTTCGCAGCTGAGCAAGTGCTCTCTGCGTCTCATCCAGTGTCGGCGTATCCGCCAGATCCGCCTTCACATCGTGCTGCTTCAGACCGTTCAATGTAGGCCAGTCGATCTCTGAACGGCTGTTCAAGAGACAGTCAAAGTGTTTCCGCCAGATCTGCAATATGTCCGCAGTCTGTGTGCAGGTAGCGCCTGAACTACCATCGATCAGTGTCCTCAGCGGCTCCAATCTCGGTCCATACACCGCCTTCAAGGAGTCAAAGAATTCCTTCTGTTGGCGGCGTTCGGCGTAGCATTCCATCTGCTTCGCCCTCTCCGTCCACCATAGATTGTTAATGCGACGGAGCTCTCTCGAAGTTTGCGAAACTGACTCCCATTCCCCAAGTCACTGGGGTCTCCCAAATGTGCAGCAAATGCTGCATTCTTCCCCCACACCAATGCGCCAATCGTCGCATTGTTCTCATCAAACCAATCAGGCCGTTTACAGTTTGCGCGCCCGATGGTCTCCTCGCCAGCAGCTGTCACCTGGTCGTGAATGTGGGTGCTACAGGTCGCCCACTGTGGCCATGCAGTCCACATCACACAGGCGTGCAGCCATCGCCTTCTCCAGCTCAGTACGTTTCGCCACAATACTGAGGGAGATAACGTTAAATTTACGCCGATTCACGGTGGGAATACAATACATAGATTTACGAAAATATATGTACAGTTTGGTCCGCATCAACTTGTGATCAGTGCCACACAGCTCCACGCAGTACACGTGTCATGCGCACTTCACGCATATCACGCTGACGTGCGATGACATAGTCGAGCAGGTAAGCGTGACCACTCCGTGGGTGCGTCCAAGTCGCTTTTGACAAGGTAAATCATGCAGTGCTCCTTGACAGACTGAGGATGTGCGGTGTTGATGGTTTGCTGCACCAGTGGATAAGGAATTTCCTTGTTGATCGAAAGTGAAGGGTCCAGGTTGACAACTATTTCACCGACTGATATCCATCGAGCAGCGACGTGCCCCAAGGCACTGTGTACTGGGGCCGATTTTGTTTCTGATCTATGTACACGATGTGACTCAGTTACTCCAATCACCTTGTGCGTTGTTCGTAGATGAGTTGAAGGTGTGGGGAGTAATCCGCACACCCAATGATTGTGAATTGCTTCAGCAGGACCTCGACCGCCCCTCCATGTGGTCTGCAGAGGTCAACCTTCCGATTGACCCGGTCAAGTCGCAATTCACGATACTGGGTAAGTGTGAGCATAGTCGAACCTACACGGTGGTTAGTCAACCGTTGCATCCCGCGCCTTTTGTGCGCGATCTCGGTGTACTCTGCGACCTAAAGTCCATGGACAACACGAATAGGATTTACCAAAACAGCCTTCGTATGCTTTGGGCACTCAGGCGCAGCTTCAGCACTTGGTCCGAAGAGATTGTCCTCGCCCCTTCGTCTTAATAATACGACCAATGCTAGAGTATGGCTCTCCTGCGTATTGTCCTATCACCCGGGGCGAGGTAGAAAAGCTTGAGCGAGTGCAGCATGTAGCCACCAGGCTGATCCCCTACTTACGAGGTGTGCCGTATGAAGAACGGTGTAAGAAACTAGGGCCGTACATCCTAGCTTATCGTCGACTGAGGGTTGACCTCATCATGACTCACCGGATATTACAACTGGGTGATTACTCTATGTTGAGACCACTGCTTCAGCTGCGCACACCAAGCAGCACACGAGGACACCGGTATAAGCTTGTAGTACTGGATTTGAAAAGGGTAGCTCACCAACTCTGTTTCGAACGCAGAGTGGTGAATGTATGGAACGACCTGCCACAGCAAGTAGTAGAGGCAAAGCCAGTGTCGGAATTAAAGAATTTCCTTGACAAACACTTTGCCGACGCAAAATATATGGAGCCGAACACAATATAACGGGTATTTGTCTATGAGTGACAATTGATGCAGCTACACAGAGCAAGCTCTACTCACTGTTTCTAACCAGTAATCAGTAGTCACTCGCACTCAGTGCAAACCGAGTGTTCGTGATCGTCAGACCGTGAGTGGCACACTGTGAGAGCAGCCTGTCACCGTTCGTATTCGTTGAGCCAATGCCATACGAACCGATAACATCTGCCCACACTGATGCATCACGCCCAACGCGCGCGTTGAAATCACCCAGCAGAAATAGTCGGTCGCTCCTCGGCACAGAGCGTATCACGGAGGATAGCTCAGTGTAGAACTGATCACGCGTGTCATCAGGATAACACATGGTCGGACCGTACGTGCTTATAAAAGTAGCAAACTTACCTCTTCCAAGTTGTAGGCGAACAGTCATCAGTCGCGCGCTGATGCCTGTTGGTTCACCCACCAGCTGGTCATTTAGGCGATCGGATATTGCAAATCCGACCCCATGATCATGTGGTGCTGAGGCGGCGTTGTCCACCCAGGAGAATATGTAGCCAGCACATCATGCAACTTACCTTGCTCAGCGAGCCGAGTTTCACTGAGCGCTGCAATATCGATGTGGTAACGCGCCAGCTCCATCAAGACGAGTGCAGTGAGTCGCTCGGGGCGCTCACTGGAGTTCCGGTCCAGTAGTGTGCGCACGCTCCAGCACCCGATGCTGAGTGTTTTACGCGCAGGCATACAATTGCATTGGTAGGCATTCGCACGCAAGGTGGTCGTTGTGCTTCGGAGGTTTGCTTGACGGACTCCGCCCGGAGCCTTTGGCTCGACAGCCTGACCCACAAGGCAGTGGGTGATTTGGAGGTTTGCTTGAGGGAATCCGCCCGGAGCCTTTGGCTCAATAGCCTGGCCCACAAGGCAGTGGGGAGCAGATCCAGCTCCGGAATGTGATTGCAGAGACAGATTGGGATCTGCTTGACGGCCGTCACACGCAGCCTTTGAGGTACTGGAACAATTATTAAATGTTTTGCGACCGTAGTAGGATACACCTGCGACCGCGGCCAGACGCAGGTGGGTTTTGGCGGGTTCGCACCAATTTGACCAGGGGCTGCCTGGCATGAGGCGGGCAGTAGCAAACCACTGAACACTCGGAGGTGCCCTTCCACCGTCAGAGACAATGCGTGGCGCTCGTGCTCTAAGCCAATCGAGCTGTGAGCTTATAACCCGTAGACCTGTTGTCTCTCATGGCTAGGTTTTACGGGAAGTGGGCCATCGACCACTTCCTAACCTCCGAAGAGGATGGACCAGGATATTGGCAGGGCACCCACACCTGACAGGAGAATGACTCGGGTCCTCAGCCAAAGCCTTCGATTAAATGTACACCCGAAAGGCAGCGGGTTTAGCACATGGTCAGTTCACTGACTCATGCGGATTGGTATCCTGGATCTAGGCAGGTAGAGGGGCGAAACCCAACTCCCACCCCGCGGTCGCCACGAGGCGTCCAGGACACGAGCCAATGACGCAACAGTAGCAGCAGTGGGTAGAACATGTCAGAATCTAGCCACTACCAGACTCAGCAAACCATAGGCTCACCCGCCTACATATATATATATATATATATATATATATATATATATATATATATATATATATATATATATATATATATATATATATATATATATATAGTGTTGGTGGCATCCGGTTTCGGAGTTGCTTGTCACTGTCGCCAGTCACAGGACGCTTGCGCCTACAGAGGGACCATGGATGGCTTGCGCTGCACCACCCACAGCTCCAACCACATACCCCATATCCAGTGTAAACCCGAAGGAATAAGACCGGGAGGCATGCGCATGGGAGCCACGTTTCATCAACGGAGCCGGCCCACACTCCTTCACAGGCAAACACAAGCACACTGTATTTGGGGAATCAAGTGCACGCAAGGCGGTGGCTGGACCGTAGTCCACTCCACACTGGCTGCATGGAACCACTCTTCGAGCCTAGCACGACCACAAGGACCGT
>OX104060.1:51476241-51635231 GCA_944474145.2 Dicrocoelium dendriticum
CATAAAACGACAAGCTGAAATTAAATAAATCCAATAATGCATACAGCTACGGTGGCATAACTCTTCGCTAAATTACCATATGGAGTAAGTTGGTTAGCAACAAATCCGTGATAAGTAAGAAATGTCCACAAGTTACTCAAAATGCTACAAACGCAACAAAATTACCGAAAATAAGCGCAATTAGTGTAAGCAACGTGGCCAGTTAATAGAACATTATTCAGGGAGGCAGAACAAACCAAATAAAGCGGAATGAAATTTAGCCAGCTTAAAAAGACCTAGTTTAAGTGTAAGTTGGTTTAGCCCAACTGCGGTGAAGAAGCATCAAGAATGCAACATCAGCCTCAGCATGGGGCACACATACATACATGGTTGGCGGCATCCGGTTTCGGATTTGCCTGTCACTGTGGCAAGCCACAGGACGCCTGCGCCTACAGAGGGACCATGGATGGCTTGCGCTGCACCACCCACAGCTCCAACCACATACCCCATATCCAGTGTAAACCCGAAGGAATAAGACCGGGAGGCATGCGGATGGGAACCACGTTTCATCAACGGAGCCGGCCCACACTCCTTCACAGGCAAACACAAGCACGCTGTATTTGGGGAATCAACCGCACACAAGGCGGTGGCTGGACCGTAGTCCGCTCCACACTGAGTGCATGGAACCGCTCTTTGAGCCTAGCACGGCCACAAGAACCGTGCACCCCGTCCCCTCCAGCAACGACCAACTGTCTCCTGGAGCCAGTATGAACGATGTAGTGGGTAATAGACAGGTAGGCACCTTGTCAACATACACATCAAGCGCAACCATACCAGGGATATCAAACAACAGCCATTCACTTTAAACGACAAGCTGAAATTAAATAAATCCAATAATGCATACAGCTACGGTGGCATAACTCTTCGCTAAATTACCATATGGAGTAAGTTGGTTAGCAACAAATCCGTGATAAGTAAGAAATGTCCACAAGTTACTCAAAATGCTACAAACGCAACAAAATTACCGAAAATAAGCGCAATTAGTGTAAGCAACGTGGCCAGTTAATAGAACATTATTCAGGGAGGCAGAACAAACCAAATAAAGCGGAATGAAATTTAGCCAGCTTAAAAAGACCTAGTTTAAGTGTAAGTTGGTTTAGCCCAACTGCGGTGAAGAAGCATCAAGAATGCAACATCAGCCTCAGCATGGGGCACACATACATACATGGTTGGCGGCATCCGGTTTCGGATTTGCCTGTCACTGTGGCAAGCCACAGGACGCCTGCGCCTACAGAGGGACCATGGATGGCTTGCGCTGCACCACCCACAGCTCCAACCACATACCCCATATCCAGTGTAAACCCGAAGGAATAAGACCGGGAGGCATGCGGATGGGAACCACGTTTCATCAACGGAGCCGGCCCACACTCCTTCACAGGCAAACACAAGCACGCTGTATTTGGGGAATCAACCGCACACAAGGCGGTGGCTGGACCGTAGTCCGCTCCACACTGAGTGCATGGAACCGCTCTTTGAGCCTAGCACGGCCACAAGAACCGTGCACCCCGTCCCCTCCAGCAACGACCAACTGTCTCCTGGAGCCAGTATGAACGATGTAGTGGGTAATAGACAGGTAGGCACCTTGTCAACATACACATCAAGCGCAACCATACCAGGGATATCAAACAACAGCCATTCACTTTAAACGACAAGCTGAAATTAAATAAATCCAATAATGCATACAGCTACAGTGGCATAACTCTTCGCTAAATTACCATATGGAGTAAGTTGGTTAGCAACAAATCCGTGATAAGTAAGAAATGTCCACAAGTTACTCAAAATGCTACAAACGCAACAAAATTACCGAAAATAAGCGCAATTAGTGTAAGCAACGTGGCCAGTTAATAGAACATTATTCAGGGAGGCAGAACAAACCAAATAAAGCGGAATGAAATTTAGCCAGCTTAAAAAGACCTAGTTTAAGTGTAAGTTGGTTTAGCCCAACTGCGGTGAAGAAGCATCAAGAATGCAACATCAGCCTCAGCATGGGGCACACATACATACATGGTTGGCGGCATCCGGTTTCGGATTTGCCTGTCACTGTGGCAAGCCACAGGACGCCTGCGCCTACAGAGGGACCATGGATGGCTTGCGCTGCACCACCCACAGCTCCAACCACATACCCCATATCCAGTGTAAACCCGAAGGAATAAGACCGGGAGGCATGCGGATGGGAACCACGTTTCATCAACGGAGCCGGCCCACACTCCTTCACAGGCAAACACAAGCACGCTGTATTTGGGGAATCAACCGCACACAAGGCGGTGGCTGGACCGTAGTCCGCTCCACACTGAGTGCATGGAACCGCTCTTTGAGCCTAGCACGGCCACAAGAACCGTGCACCCCGTCCCCTCCAGCAACGACCAACTGTCTCCTGGAGCCAGTATGAACGATGTAGTGGGTAATAGACAGGTAGGCACCTTGTCAACATACACATCAAGCGCAACCATACCAGGGATATCAAACAACAGCCATTCACTTTAAACGACAAGCTGAAATTAAATAAATCCAATAATGCATACAGCTACGGTGGCATAACTCTTCGCTAAATTACCATATGGAGTAAGTTGGTTAGCAACAAATCCGTGATAAGTAAGAAATGTCCACAAGTTACTTAAAATGCTACAAACGCAACAAAATTACCGAAAATAAGCGCAATTAGTGTAAGCAACGTGGCCAGTTAATAGAACATTATTCAGGGAGGCAGAACAAACCAAATAAAGCGGAATGAAATTTAGCCAGCTTAAAAAGACCTAGTTTAAGTGTAAGTTGGTTTAGCCCAACTGCGGTGAAGAAGCATCAAGAATGCAACATCAGCCTCAGCATGGGGCACACATACATACATGGTTGGCGGCATCCGGTTTCGGATTTGCCTGTCACTGTGGCAAGCCACAGGACGCCTGCGCCTACAGAGGGACCATGGATGGCTTGCGCTGCACCACCCACAGCTCCAACCACATACCCCATATCCAGTGTAAACCCGAAGGAATAAGACCGGGAGGCATGCGGATGGGAACCACGTTTCATCAACGGAGCCGGCCCACACTCCTTCACAGGCAAACACAAGCACGCTGTATTTGGGGAATCAACCGCACACAAGGCGGTGGCTGGACCGTAGTCCGCTCCACACTGAGTGCATGGAACCGCTCTTTGAGCCTAGCACGGCCACAAGAACCGTGCACCCCGTCCCCTCCAGCAACGACCAACTGTCTCCTGGAGCCAGTATGAACGATGTAGTGGGTAATAGACAGGTAGGCACCTTGTCAACATACACATCAAGCGCAACCATACCAGGGATATCAAACAACAGCCATTCACTTTAAACGACAAGCTGAAATTAAATAAATCCAATAATGCATACAGCTACGGTGGCATAACTCTTCGCTAAATTACCATATGGAGTAAGTTGGTTAGCAACAAATCCGTGATAAGTAAGAAATGTCCACAAGTTACTTAAAATGCTACAAACGCAACAAAATTACCGAAAATAAGCGCAATTAGTGTAAGCAACGTGGCCAGTTAATAGAACATTATTCAGGGAGGCAGAACAAACCAAATAAAGCGGAATGAAATTTAGCCAGCTTAAAAAGACCTAGTTTAAGTGTAAGTTGGTTTAGCCCAACTGCGGTGAAGAAGCATCAAGAATGCAACATCAGCCTCAGCATGGGGCACACATACATACATGATTGGCGGCATCCGGTTTCGGATTTGCCTGTCACTGTGGCAAGCCACAGGACGCCTGCGCCTACAGAGGGACCATGGATGGCTTGCGCTGCACCACCCACAGCTCCAACCACATACCCCATATCCAGTGTAAACCCGAAGGAATAAGACCGGGAGGCATGCGGATGGGAACCACGTTTCATCAACGGAGCCGGCCCACACTCCTTCACAGGCAAACACAAGCACGCTGTATTTGGGGAATCAACCGCACACAAGGCGGTGGCTGGACCGTAGTCCGCTCCACACTGAGTGCATGGAACCGCTCTTTGAGCCTAGCACGGCCACAAGAACCGTGCACCCCGTCCCCTCCAGCAACGACCAACTGTCTCCTGGAGCCAGTATGAACGATGTAGTGGGTAATAGACAGGTAGGCACCTTGTCAACATACACATCAAGCGCAACCATACCAGGGATATCAAACAACAGCCATTCACTTTAAACGACAAGCTGAAATTAAATAAATCCAATAATGCATACAGCTACGGTGGCATAACTCTTCGCTAAATTACCATATGGAGTAAGTTGGTTAGCAACAAATCCGTGATAAGTAAGAAATGTCCACAAGTTACTTAAAATGCTACAAACGCAACAAAATTACCGAAAATAAGCGCAATTAGTGTAAGCAACGTGGCCAGTTAATAGAACATTATTCAGGGAGGCAGAACAAACCAAATAAAGCGGAATGAAATTTAGCCAGCTTAAAAAGACCTAGTTTAAGTGTAAGTTGGTTTAGCCCAACTGCGGTGAAGAAGCATCAAGAATGCAACATCAGCCTCAGCATGGGGCACACATACATACATGGTTGGCGGCATCCGGTTTCGGATTTGCCTGTCACTGTGGCAAGCCACAGGACGCCTGCGCCTACAGAGGGACCATGGATGGCTTGCGCTGCACCACCCACAGCTCCAACCACATACCCCATATCCAGTGTAAACCCGAAGGAATAAGACCGGGAGGCATGCGGATGGGAACCACGTTTCATCAACGGAGCCGGCCCACACTCCTTCACAGGCAAACACAAGCACGCTGTATTTGGGGAATCAACCGCACACAAGGCGGTGGCTGGACCGTAGTCCGCTCCACACTGAGTGCATGGAACCGCTCTTTGAGCCTAGCACGGCCACAAGAACCGTGCACCCCGTCCCCTCCAGCAACGACCAACTGTCTCCTGGAGCCAGTATGAACGATGTAGTGGGTAATAGACAGGTAGGCACCTTGTCAACATACACATCAAGCGCAACCATACCAGGGATATCAAACAACAGCCATTCACTTTAAACGACAAGCTGAAATTAAATAAATCCAATAATGCATACAGCTACGGTGGCATAACTCTTCGCTAAATTACCATATGGAGTAAGTTGGTTAGCAACAAATCCGTGATAAGTAAGAAATGTCCACAAGTTACTTAAAATGCTACAAACGCAACAAAATTACCGAAAATAAGCGCAATTAGTGTAAGCAACGTGGCCAGTTAATAGAACATTATTCAGGGAGGCAGAACAAACCAAATAAAGCGGAATGAAATTTATCCAGCTTAAAAAGACCTAGTTTAAGTGTAAGTTGGTTTAGCCCAACTGCGGTGAAGAAGCATCAAGAATGCAACATCAGCCTCAGCATGGGGCACACATACATACATGGTTGGCGGCATCCGGTTTCGGATTTGCCTGTCACTGTGGCAAGCCACAGGACGCCTGCGCCTACAGAGGGACCATGGATGGCTTGCGCTGCACCACCCACAGCTCCAACCACATACCCCATATCCAGTGTAAACCCGAAGGAATAAGACCGGGAGGCATGCGGATGGGAACCACGTTTCATCAACGGAGCCGGCCCACACTCCTTCACAGGCAAACACAAGCACGCTGTATTTGGGGAATCAACCGCACACAAGGCGGTGGCTGGACCGTAGTCCGCTCCACACTGAGTGCATGGAACCGCTCTTTGAGCCTAGCACGGCCACAAGAACCGTGCACCCCGTCCCCTCCAGCAACGACCAACTGTCTCCTGGAGCCAGTATGAACGATGTAGTGGGTAATAGACAGGTAGGCACCTTGTCAACATACACATCAAGCGCAACCATACCAGGGATATCAAACAACAGCCATTCACTTTAAACGACAAGCTGAAATTAAATAAATCCAATAATGCATACAGATACGGTGGCATAACTCTTCGCTAAATTACCATATGGAGTAAGTTGGTTAGCAACAAATCCGTGATAAGTAAGAAATGTCCACAAGTTACTCAAAATGCTACAAACGCAACAAAATTACCGAAAATAAGCGCAATTAGTGTAAGCAACGTGGCCAGTTAATAGAACATTATTCAGGGAGGCAGAACAAACCAAATAAAGCGGAATGAAATTTAGCCAGCTTAAAAAGACCTAGTTTAAGTGTAAGTTGGTTTAGCCCAACTGCGGTGAAGAAGCATCAAGAATGCAACATCAGCCTCAGCATGGGGCACACATACATACATGGTTGGCGGCATCCGGTTTCGGATTTGCCTGTCACTGTGGCAAGCCACAGGACGCCTGCGCCTACAGAGGGACCATGGATGGCTTGCGCTGCACCACCCACAGCTCCAACCACACACCCCATATCCAGTGTAAACCCGAAGGAATAAGACCGGGAGGCATGTGGATGGGAACCACGTTTCATCAACGGAGCCGGCCCACACTCCTTCACAGGCAAACACAAGCACGCTGTATTTGGGGAATCAACCGCACACAAGGCGGTGGCTGGACCGTAGTCCGCTCCATACTGAGTGCATGGAACCACTCTTCGAGCCTAACACGGCCACAAGAACCGTGCACCCCGTCCCCTCCAGCAACGACCAACTGTCTCCTGGAGCCAGTATGGACGAGGTAGTGGGTAATAGACAGGTAGGCACCTTGTCAACATGCACATCAAGCGCAGCCACACCAGGGATATCAAACAACAGCCAATCACTTGAGAGAGAGAGAAAGAAAAAGAGAAAAACTGGATTAATGCATAAGGAAACGGTGACATAAACCTTAATTAAATAGCATACGTAATAAGTTGTTTACAAACACATCCCAGCTAAGTGCACGAAGTCAGGAAGTATAGTTCACGGTATGCCACGAACACAAAAATCTTATGGAAATCGAATACAACTGGCTAAAGCGATATGTGCAAGTTAATGGAATAGAGTACATGGAGATATTTATATAAGAAAGAAAAGCATTAAGGTAAAAACTGTAAACCCACCACCTGAAATAAAGAGACTTAGCATGCAAGCATGCGGTTAGTAAATCGAATTCAGCGTGCCTACAAACGCTGCGCCGGTGCTGCCTACGTTCACTGCGGGACCCGTCGTCGCTTCGGCAGTGGTCCCGAGTGACCTCTCTCATGGCTCACTAGGCCTGCCTGACTAAGGCACTCGCGACCGCATGTTCTACAACACAATGCGCTCGATGTCGATGGAGTACAATTCATCGGTGCTTGCCGCTTCCGCACTTGCCGCTTCTTCTCTGCATGCATGAGGGCTTTCTCCCGCACCTCAGCAACTGCCTTCGTGATTAGATCGCGCCATGCACGCCGATCAACCGCCTTCGATTCCCATGATCTGCAATCAAGATTAGAACGTGTGAGGCTCACTTTAATCATGTCCTGGTAACGTAACTTGGGTTTCCCAGCATGCCGCTTCCCTATACTCAGCTGACCGTATAAAAGTTGTTTCGGTATTCGCGTCGAATCCATACGGCTCACATGACCGAGCCATCTCAGGTGTCGCAGTAAAAGTATGCAGTCCACTGCATACATCCCACTTCGGCGCAACACTTCCGTGTCTGCAACTCTGGCGCCCCAGCCGATTCGCAGAATTCGTCGCAGACACTGCTGATGGAACCGCTCGAGATATCGCACATCCCGACGGTACATCGTCCACGTTTCACTGCCGTATAGAAGAACGGACAGTACCATGGATTTGTACACCATCAGCTTCGTGCCAATGCTAAGCTGATGGTTGTTCCACACTCGGTACTCTAGCTTCCCGAATGCCGCTGCCGCCTTCGACACGCGATTACGCAACTCAATGTGTAGCTGCTGATCAGTCGACATCACACTCCCAAGGTAGCAGAAGCGGGAGGTGGTTTCCAATACTTCAGCACCAATGCTGATTTGCGGCAATATTGAAGATTGCACCTCCGGTGGTTGGCGGCATCCGGTTTCGGATTTGCCTGTCACTGTGGCAAGCCACAGGAGGCCTGCGCCTACAGAGGGACCATGGGTGGCCTGCGCTGCACCACCCACAGCTCCAACCACACACCCCATATCCAGTGTAAACCCGAAGGAATAAGACCGGGAGGCATGTGGATGGGGACCACGTTTCATCAACGGAGCCGGCCCACACTCCTTCACAGGCAAACACAAGCACACTGTATTTGGGGAATCAACCGCACACAAGGCGGTGGCTGGACCGTAGTCCGCTCCATACTGAGTGCATGGAACCACTCTTCGAGCCTAACACGGCCACAAGAACCGCGCACCCCGTCCCCTCCAGCAACGACCAACTGTCTCCTGGAGCCAGTATGGACGAGGTAGTGGGTAATAGACAGGTAGGCACCTTGTCAACATGCACATCAAGCGCAGCCACACCAAGGATATCAAACAACAGCCAATCACTTGAGAGAGAGAGAAAGAAAAAGAGAGAGGAGAGAAAATCTCGATTAATGCATAAGGAAACGGTGACATAAACCTTAATTAAATAGCATACGTAATAAGTTGTTTACAAACACATCCCAGCTAAGTGCACGAAGTCAGGAAGTATAGTTCACGGTATGCCACGAACACAAAAATCTTATGGAAATCGAATACGATAGGCTGAAGCGATGTGTGCAAGTTAATGGAATAAAGTATAGGGAGATATTTATATGAGAAAGAAAAGCATTAAGGTAAAAGCTGTAAACCCACCACCTGAAATAAAGAGACTTAGCATGCAAGCACGCGGTTAGTAAATCGAAATCAGCGTGCCTACAAACGCTGCGCCGGCTCGTCGTAGTTATCTGCAGGACCCGTCGTCGCTTCTGTAGTGGCCCCAAAGGACCTAGCTCATGGCCCACTAGACATTTATATGAGAGAAAGAAAGGCATTAGGAGAGAACCGAAAACCCACCACCTGAAATAAAGAGACTTAGCATGCAAGCATGCGGTTAGTAAATCGAATTCAGCGTGCCTACAAACGCTGCGCCGGTGCTGCCTACGTTCACTGCGGGACCCGTCGTCGCTTCGGCAGTGGTCCCGAGTGACCTCTCTCATGGCTCACTAGGCCTGCCTGACTAAGGCACTCGCGACCGCATGTTCTACAACACAATGCGCTCGATGTCGATGGAGTACAATTCATCGGTGCTTGCCGCTTCCGCACTTGCCGCTTCTTCTCTGCATGCATGGGGAATCAACCGCACACAAGGCGGTGGCTGGACCGTAGTCCGCTCCACACTGAGTGCATGGAACCGCTCTTTGAGCCTAGCACGGCCACAAGAACCGTGCACCCCGTCCCCTCCAGCAACGACCAACTGTCTCCTGGAGCCAGTATGAACGGGGTAGTGGGTAATAGACAGGTAGGCACCTTGTCAACATACACATCAAGCGCAACCACACCGGGGATATCAAACAACAGCCATTCACTTTAAACGACAAGTTGAAGTAAAATAAATCCAATAATGCATACAGATACGGTGGCATAACTCTTCCCTAAATTACCATATGAAGTAAGTTGGTTAGCAACAAATCCGTGATAAGTAGAAATGTCCACAAGTTACTTAAAAATGCTACAAACGCAACAAAATTACCGAAGATAAGCGCAATTAGTGTAAGCAACGTGGCCAGTTAATAGAACATTATTCAGGGAGGCAGAACAAACCAAATAAAGCGGAATGAAATTTATCCAGCTTAAAAAGACCTAGTTTGAGTGTAGGTTGGTTTAGCCCAACTGCGGTGAAGAAGCATCAAGAATGCAACATCAGCCTCAGCATGGGGCACAAATGGTTGGCGGCATCCGGTTTCGGATTTGCAAACACAAGCACGCTGTATTTGGGGAATCAACCGCACACAAGGCGGTGGCTGGACCGTAGTCCGCTCCATACTGAGTGCATGGAACCACTCTTCGAGCAAGTATACATACATACATACATACATATATGGTTGGCGGCATCCGGTTTCGGATTTGCCTGTCACTGTGGCAAGCCACAGGACGCCCGCGCCTACAGAGGGACCATGGATGGCTTGTGCTGCACCACCCACAGCTCCAACCACACACCCCATATCCAGTGTAAACCCGAAGGAATAAGACCGGGAGGCATGCGGATGGGAGCCACGTTTCATCAACGGAGCCGGCCCACACTCCTTCACAGGTAAACACAAGCACACTGTATTTGGGAATCAAGCGAACACAAGGAGATGGCTGGACCGTAGTCCGCTCCACACCGAGTGCATGGAACCACTCTTCGAGCCTAACACGGCCACAAGGACCGTGCACCCTGTCCCCTCCAGCAACGACCAACTGTCTCCTGGAGCCAGTATGGAAGAGGTAGTGGGTAACAGACAGGTAGGCACCTTGTCAACATGCACACCAAGCGCAGCCACACCGGGGATATCAAACAGCAGCCAATCACTTGGGAGAGAGAGAGACAAAGTAATTAGCTCGATTAATGCATAGGGAAACGGTGATATAAATCTTAATTAAATAGCATATGTAATAAGTTGTTTACAAACATCCTAGCTAAGTGCAGGAGGTCAGGAAGTATAGTTCACGGAATGCCACGGACACAAAAATGTTATGGAAATCGAATACAATTGGCTTAGGCGATGTGTGCAAGTTAATGGAATAGAGTACAGGGAGATATTTATATGAGAAAGAAAAGCATTAGGGTAAAAACTGTAAACCAACCACCTGAAATAAAGAAACTTAGCAGGCAAGCACGCGGTTAGTAAATCGAATTCAGCGTGCCAGTCTTGAAAAAGCACTTTGCACTTGGATGGTGAAAAGTGCATGGCATAATCCGACGCTTCAATCGCCAGGCGGTTAAGTGCAAGTTTGACGGCCTGCGGACGGTCACTCAACAAGACGACATCATCAGCGTAATACAAATCAACCACCCGACTACCTAGGAGGAGTTCAACGCCAGCGTTCAACAAGTCTTCTAGAGTATTTTTGAAGACATCCTCAATGCCAAAGTTGAAAAGGAATGGATAAGACATCCTTGTCGAACCCCACTGGTGACAACAAAGGAAGGCGAAAGGTTGCCATAAACCCTGATTCTACCCCAGGTCAGACTATACAGAGCACGCAGAAGGGAAACGAACTTCCCGGGAATACCATTTCTCAGCAGACAGTGCCACAATGCAACTCTGTCGACAGAATCGAAGGCAGCGCGGATATGCAAGAACACGACAATCGTTGGCTTTTTGATACACATGGCGGAGCTCGAGAATCTGACGGAGTGTGAAAATCTGATCGATGCAGCAGCGACCAGGGCGAAACCCAGCCTGTTCTTCTCGCTGTAGTAATTCACGTATTGCAGATATGGCTTGTGAAGAATGATGGACGCCAGAATTTTGCAAACGACGGGAACTAAAGTTATGCCCCTGTAATTGGAGCAATTTGTGCGCAGGCCCCTTTTGAAGATGGAAACGACTACCGACTCACTCCAGGATGATGGAACCTCTTTTGCCCAGACTTCTGAGAATAAAGCGATGAGTGCTCGAACCAGCAAAAAGCCCCCATCTTTAAATATGGCAGGAGGAAGACCACCAGGGCCAGGTGCCTTATAAGGTTTTAGGCAGCAGAGTTCCCGCCAGATATCCTGGTGAGAGGGAGGATCAGTTTGGATAGTCCACTCATCACCAGTGCGCGCCCCAGGGAAAACAGATGGAGCTGGCTGCCGTAAAAATTGAGAGCAAAAATGTTCGGCCTATCGCTCCAAGCGTTGTTGAAAATTAATGATTACGGATCCATCATCGTCGCAGACTGTTTCGCTTACTTCTGATCGGAAGCCTTCGGTGACTCGGATGAGGTGGAATAGTTTTCTGGTATTACCAGAGAGAGTAGTAAGTTTAAGCTCTCTAGCATGTTTACACCACCAGGTCTCACGGTCCTTCTGTAAACTCAATCTGCAACGCTCAATCTAGGGATCGGCATTCCTCACTACAGCTGGTGTCGACTGGGATCAAGCGGCGTATGACCATCAGCGACAAGGAGGCAGTGATGATCCAGCTTTTCGGCGGATGACAAACAAATCCGCAACTGAGAGTACTGGAAGAAATTAAAGCGGCTTTGATGCGCATCCACTGCGAATTGAGACCATCGTCAGAAGATGGCTAACGTCGCAGGATGTTGCAGATTTTCGACATTCGGTCGGTAGTGTGTACGTCTGGATGATCCTCCGAAACGCAGGCAAATTTTGGCGCGAACCAGTGCGTAATCAGCTTCCAGAAAAGTTGACCAGTACGATCGGCAGTCTGTTATGTTTCCGCGTCATTTGTAGCTTATTGTTATGTGGTCAAGCTGGGAAATATGGAGGCGCCTCAAACATCTGAGCTCTGGATCGCAATATTCCAAAAATAATGCTCAGAAATTTCTGTAAAAGCTCAAAAACCTGCGAATAGATGACGGTGAAACAATGATATCTTTCGAGGTGACTGCCATCTTTACGTCTGTCAATATACAAATGGCAACAACAATCATCACAGAACGTCTGAACAGCAGTGGACAACCAAGCGGGAACATGACGACCGAAAATGTATGCAAGCTACTCCATTTGTGTCTGTCAACCTACTTCTTTTTCAACGGGGAGACGCGCTGTTTTGCTTTATATGGAGAACATATCCGAAATCGCAGCAAGACTATTCAAACAACATCACATCGTAGCACACAAATAAATGCCACGTTGAGGAACTCTGTCAAAACCGAAAGCAAAACTGGAAGCTCATGGGGAACGTAATGTATATAGACCAGGTTACAGAAATTGCGAACAGGACTATGTTGGCCAAACAGGTAGCAAATTAGCAATACGAATACGAGCACAAAAGCGCATGCAAAAGACACTATTCATTATCGCTAGTCTTAGTACACGTGGACGAAAAAGAACATAGATTTGATAGGGCCAAAACAGAAGTCCTGGCACGAGGCGAAACAAGAAAAAACGGTTCCTGGAAGCGTGGTTCTCAACAAAAGACCCAATCCACATGCAGTTCGATACTGATCCAGTTTAGCAGCCCCTAAGACGAAAAGAACTTAGAGAAATTACGAGACGTTGCTTGAATAGGAAAACCCGAGCGATGACTTCAGCCATGGGAAAATGGGTAGAGATCACGGGACACAGATCGAGGCCGTCACTTCCGAAGAGTCACGTGCAATCCGATCACGGATTGACAATCCAAGCAAGGAGATTACACTCCATACCTCAACGCACTGATAAGGCCGCCTCGGATGGCGGTGAAACATTTGCAAATTTCCCAGCCCGGCGAACGAATGAGTAACTGAATCATTCTTGTTTTTGAGAAGGCGGACGCCAGATAGCAGTCTGTCTTTTTGAATGACGAAAACTTGTACTCGAAAGAAACAAGCGATGATCAGAACAAAGAGTCAGTAGTCTGTCTCCATTGTCTGATCGGCTGCTACCAAGGCCAAAACTACCCCCAAGATTGTGCTCGCTTGGTGGCAGGCAGCCCACTCGTACATTAAAACCTCCGGTAAGAATGACAATATCAGGCTTTATAGCGAAATGCAGAAGCTCATGTAGCTGTTCATGAAAGCAATCCTTGACTGCATCCGGGCTACAGTCTGTAGATGTGTAGGCGATGACAAACAAGGCACGCGCAACATCTCGACGCTTACTTAACTTACTTGAACCTCGTAGTCTGATTGCACATAGCCGACTGTTGACTGGGATCCAGTCAAGCAAAGCGACTTCAGCCCTGTCACTCAGTGCAACCCCGACACCAGCTTGGTCAGAAGCGGCGGCCTCTGGGTCTCCGGAAAGGTGCAAGTGGTATTTGACGTCAGGGTTTGCCGGAGATGTCAATCTGATGGCGATACTGACGTCTTGCAACTTGGTTTCGGAAAGGAAACAGATGTCCATCCAGAGTGTCTCAAGGGCGAAGGGCAGACAAGCATGTCGTCCGATCTGCATCAGAGTGCACACCTTGAACGCTACAAGGCCGAATGGAGAACCAGGATGAAGGAAAGCCTGGGCTTCGGTTGAGCCTGCAGATGTTGTGACCATCAGGCTACGAACTCCGTCAGATGCGACCAGTGAGATGTTGTTGACTGTGACCGATAGTCTGTTAACAGACATTGTGCCATCAGAACCATGGTGGAAGAAAAAATATAGTGATAGAAACACGAAGTGCGATAAAAAGTGGAAAACGATTGTTTTTGGTTTTACACACGCCATTTTGATTTTTTTGTTTTTGTTCCGGGTTTTTGTGTGCATTAAACGGGCGATAAAATGGCGGGACAACATTGACGTTACTGATGTCTGTTGCGGGCTATGACATCCAGTGTTTCTAACCACTGAGATTCAGCATTTAGTGGTCCCCAACCTGGGAGACGGACTGGTCCAACTGCCGCCAAACTTGAGGTTGCCTTCTTCATGCTCCTACTCCACACCGTTGGCTGCCCACCGCGGCACTTTCCAAGTGCTCCCTGGGGAAGACAGGTGCCACGGAAGAACGGGACATGGAATCATCTGTGAGCGGATGTTGAGCAGCAGAGACAGTAAAGCCAGTAGACATAGCAAGAGGGGAAGCATTAGTGTAATCCATCCATGGTTCGTCAGTGGGTGTGATAAGACCCGGTTGCACAGGTCGTAGTAGAGGGTTGTCTTACGGGGCCCATCCTGAGCCTTTGATCCAGGATCTAACCTACAAGGCAGCAGGGCGATATGAGGGGATCGCAACTCGTTGGGAGCCGGTGACTAAACAAGTGGTTCATACGCCTTTAGGACCGTATAGGACCAGGGGCCCAACACACCCTAGAATTACAGTGCCGCTCAGAGAGAGGCAAGGGGCAGTGACTTTATTTAGTGATGAGTCACACCCGATACGTCACAGTGTTGTTAAATGGACATGTGGCTTTTAATAGGGAGAACGCTTGCCAGGCTAAAACCCACCAAGTCAGGTCAGGTAGAACGGACGATAGAGGCTTTCGCCTAACGAGCGTCCAATTTCTTGTGCCGGTAAGTGAAGCGGCCCCCGGCACTTCGACGTTGGATTGACTCTTCTTGCATCTGTAAAGAAATGAAGCAAGAACAAGAGCAATCTTTGCACTCGTGTCAGCATCAAAGTACACTATATATTCCAGTACAATTACAATATCTCTGGGAAAAGGACAGACCAACACTCATCTAAACCTCTTTAGTAGGCCTCTACAGACTCACATTCCACTAAATCAGAAGGAAGTTTATTCCAGATGGTAACTACTTGGTTAGTAAACAATTTTGCCCTGATGTGCATACCTTACCTTCAGGCGATGCCCGCGCAGGTGGTCCGACATAGCTAACTAAAACAGATGGGTGGGACTAATACCACTGAGTCCCTTAATGATCTTAAACGTCCCTATCGAATCCCATCAACCTATGCCGTTCCAAGGGAAATAATCCCAAGCTACTTAGACGATCTTCGTACGACTTCCCTCGTTGACCTTCGATCATCTTCGTTGTAAGTTTTTGAATCTTTTCATTGGATTGTAGAGAGCAGAAGGAAAGTCCTTTGTCAGTTTCTTCACTTCCCGATCATTGCGTAGATGCCGTGAGTCACTACGAGACGGTATTCCACAAGGGGCCGTAACAGCTACATTGGAAGAAGCAGGGTCCCAGCTTACTCATCAAGTGAGAATCCAAAAATCGCTTGAAACATTCCTCAGTCTGGGCGTCGACCACATGTTTCGGCAAGTCGTTCCAGTCATCGATAATGCGGGTTGATAGAGCGAGAGTGGAGCGAACTCTGAGTCTTCTGGGTTTATATAGTTTCCAGTTGTGCCCCCGAGCGGAACTATTAGTGTTGACTTGAAAGAACGCTTGTAGCTCCATCCCCATTTCCCCCATCAGAATTCGCTTAGTAAAAATCAGATCACCTCTACGTCGGCGATATTCCAGGGAGAACAGGTGCATCCGCTGTAGTCGAAGAGGGTAAAGCAAGTCCCTTAACTGCAGTATGGATGTTCGAGGCATTCCGCTGTACCTTCTCAATCATGTTACACTCGAACCTGGTAAGAGGACAGATGGCGGGTAGTCCGTATTCAAGGATCGGGCGCACATGAGAAGTAAACAGGATTCTGAAGATATCCGGAGTCAGTCGCGAGAAGGCTCTCCGTATGGCATGGGACATCCGGTTGGCAGCAGCAACCATCAGTAGTGTGTCTTCTGCGGTCCGTAAATCATATGAGACAAGCACACCGAAATCTTTTCAAGAATGGTGGCTCTAACACCCCACCAATATGGTATATCCCGAACGGTTCGAGGGCGCCTATGGGGAGAACTGAGCATTTTTCACAATTTATGGGCAATTGCCAGTTGCCTGACCAGTCGTGTAGCATGCCCAATGATGCTTGCAATCTGGCAGCATCCTCAAGACAGGATACCTCCATCCACAGCTTCATGTCATCGGCGTAAATCAGGCAATCCATTTGAAGCTCCGATGGGAGGTCATTGATGAATATCTTGAACAGTTCTGGACCAAGTACAGACCCATGCGGAACACCGCTAGTCATCAGCACAGGAGTGGAGTAGGCTTCATTCACCTTGACTCGCATGGTCCGGCCAAACAAAATATCAGCTATCCAAGAGAGGACATTCCCAGAGACACTGGTAGCTCGGAGTTTAAGAAGGAGCCTTTCATGGGGGATCTTGTCAAACGCCTTGCTGAAGTCTACAAAAACCACATCCAATCGTTTCCAAGCGTCTAACGACCTCGCCCAGTTTTCCCTAGCAACAAGCAGGTTCGAGGTACATGATCGTGGCCGCCGAAAGCCATGCTGGGCACAGAAGATGATGATAAGGTTCTCGGAGTGAAGCTGCAGGGCGCGCTTGAGAATCCTTTCCATTAACTTGCACAGTACAAACGTCAGAGAGATAGGTCGATAGTTGGAAGGATCTTGACGATCTCTGCCCTTGTATACAGGTTTAACGGTCCCCAATTTCCAAGCAACCGGGAGTCGTCCAGCCTCCAGAAAGTGACGAAATATCTGACAGACGGGAGCAGCAATGTAATCCGCCACGGTCTTGAGGAACAGCGGATGCAGCCCATCAGGACCCGGCGAGGAGTTCAGATCTAATTCACGAAGGCCTTTGGCCACGTCAGCCACACTCATTTCTATGTGCTGCAACGAAGAGGGGTGGATTGGCGCGGTGTCATCGGGTAACGGCGTCTCGATCGAGTAAACAGATGAATATTACAGGGCCAGTAAACTGGCTCTCGTCCAACCATCGTCAAGCAAACCGCCCTGCTCTGCAGAAAACAGGGCAGGAATGCCACTGCCAGCTTTGGTACTTCTTTTCAAGTAAGAGTAGAGTGCCTTCGGTGTCGTCCTGGATTGCACAGCCAAACTAAATTCATACTGGTGCCGTTACTGACGTTTCTTCAAGATACCGTCGTTTCTGATCAATCTGTACTCCGAATAGTCAAGCGCGCAGTGAGCAAGCTTGAGTCGGTCCCATAATTCACGTCTTTTGGACATTAAGCCCCTCAATTCTCGGTCCATCCATGGAAGGCCTCTGGTAAACGTTCGCCTTTTGCAAATAGGAACAACCTGCACAACAAGGGAAATCAGCTTGGAGTACAAAAGGTTCCACTCCTCATCTGGGTCCGAGGATAGAGGAATATTCCAGTCCACACTGCTAGCGACCGCTTGCAGGCGGATTGGATCGGCAGGCCAAAAATTCCTGCGGAAACTATCTTGGTTGTGAAGAGTGAAGCGTCGAATCCAGAGGAATGAAACCATACAGTGATCACTATTATCAATAGGCGGAAGTGTGGTGATGTCTGCGACATCTGATTGCGCCGGTGAAAGCACACGATCGAGAATATGGGGGTTTGTCCGACACATACGGGTAGGCACAGTAAACATGTTTAAATAGGTTACACTCGAGAACGGTTTCCAAAGTCCGCAGCGAAAACGTCTGAAGAAGTAGCACAGTGCAGCAAATCCCAGTCGACACTTGGGGTGTTGAAGTCTCCCAATAGTACACGGTAACAAGACAGCAGCGATGTTCATCTCAGCTTGAGCAGGAGAGGTGAGCGGACTGAGCACAGGCAGTCCATCAAGGCATCGTCTGTTGCTTATCGTAACACGGCACAGACCGCAAAAGAAACCTAAGCCCGGAACGTTGGATCGCAGGAGAAATTCGTACAAATCATGGCCGACTCCACAGAAAGCTATGTGTGTCCAACCATAGCAGATGGTGCACTGCAAGGCTTTAGAGCGCGAGGTATCTCCTTTAAAACATGACAAGCATTTGGACGTCATAGCAAATGAGGTCCAAATAGTAAACAGATGAGTGGTCAGAATTGTGGCAGCTGCCAGTCAATCTTGCAGTGTTCGGTCCTGCGCATAGGATCAAGCACCTTCACAACTTCTTACGTACTTGGCGGAAATGTATTTCGTCAAGTGACTGAACAAACTGACTTGGGTATCTCGTTATCCTCTGACTTTAAATCCAGCGAGAACTGGACAAATGCTACCCGCAAGGGTTTCCGAATGCTGTGGATGATCCGCAGGTCATTCGGCATTATAACATGAAATGTTCGTTATATTGTTCTGCCTTCGTCAGGCCATACTTGGAGTACTGTGTGCAGGTCTGTCCTCCATGCTTGGTACGCGACAAGATGACACTTGAACGAGTTCTGAGGGTTGGTACGAAAATGGTACAAGGATTGAGGCATCTCTCGTATCCCGATAGGCTGCTCAGGTTGCAGATGTTTTCGCTGCACTATAGGCGCCTTCGGGGAGGCCTGATTCTTACGTACCGTATATTGACCAACAAGGTTGGGCCTGATCTAACTGGACTGTTCCAGCCGGCTCAGATGCCATCTCTTCGTGGTCACCCTCTGAAGTTGCATAAGCCTAGATCCGATCATGTTAGAGCTGACGTTCGGTTGTCACGCAGGGTCATCGACTCATGGAACGCACAACCCAGCGAAGTAGTATTAGCACCAACGGTGAAGGAGTTTGAACATCGACTCGACGCCCTTGGGTTACAGTTTCAGACCTTCCCGTTTAGTTCTTAACTTCTACATCTATTTCCTTGGCTTCTCACATCTATTACTATTATTGTCTTAACCACACATTCTCTCCTGTACTACAATTACCATTATTTTGTTTTTGCTGGTTCCCTTCTCTTAACTTTTATTCTATTCACGTGGCCGGTACAGTGGGGACTCCTAGTGCAGGCCGCGTGGGCATTGATTGGTTGACCGTTATGTGATTCGTGTGTATTGATTTGGCTCCTCTCGGCTCCAAACCGCTCCCGCGAACTCCATCCTGGTTCAACGACGCATTGAAGAAGGAACACACATGGGAATTCTCCTACCATTCCTGTCCAAATTGAACTTGAGGCACCAAAACGAACTTGATTCGTCCTCTTTGGATCAAAATACTTCAACGGACCAGAACGCTGGCACCTATGGCGTAAAGTTATCTATACACATGGCGTCACTACGCGGAGCGATCTTCTAACGATAAGCGATCAAAGTGCGGAGCGTCCTGTCCGCCACTTGGAAATGATGTTCTTTCGGCAGTGTGATTCCGGTACACACGGTTGTAGGTGGTAGGAGATAAATTTTAGGCCATTGAACCCATAGTAATGTTTATTAATAATGAAGGATGCTTTTTGAAATACATACCGCGGACTTCCTTAAACCATTTTCTTTATTCCGTTTTCTTTTTAACAACTCACTTACGGTTATATTTCAACTTTTCCACCTTTATTCAACTTTGCAAACTGGGAATGGTACATATCAGTTTTAGGATGTTTGGAGCTACTGACCTCTTTACAAACACGTTGGGCAAGAAGTCTACCCAATAAAACTTTTACTTTTTGAGAACGCAGGAACCGGTTCTCCTAATGAACAAGAGCCCGCATTCAAAATCCCGCCAGTGGCGGATAGGACGGTCCCATTAAAGTGCTGCCCGTGACGGATGCCTGGTACAATCAGGGTAAACATGCTCATGCAGTTTAGATGTTGTATAGTCATGTAAATGGTAAGGGATAGTGACGAGTAATTTCTATATACCTTAAGGTTAAGGAATAAAGGCAGTGTAAGTGGTTTGTTTATATGAGTTATTTAGCCTGTACATTTTGGCGCTTTTCGTGTCGTCTGCTATGCATGATGAAACCGCAGCTTTTCGTTGCATGATAACTGGTGGCTACGAGGCAATTGAGGAGTTCCAACATTGTTTGATGCGGTTCCAAAGAGAAACTGCAAGTTCGTTTTATAGATGCACGGTGACTTCTGCGGCCGGCCATAAGTAAAGGACTGGAAAAGATCTCCCAGGTGGTTATCGTCATCAATTCATTCAATATCGATGTGTGCATAGCAAGCGCAAGAGTGTGAAAGGGAAGCGGTAATTTGACTGCTGTTAAATCTTTTAGTTATAGGTGATACAACTGCATGCGCGATTTTCTGTGGTACTGAATTCAGGTATTATAAGATTGGCCGCGGCTGCTTGAAGCATTCGCATGTGTTCCAGCTTGGGAAACCTTGGCTTTATCCTGCTAATCGGCGGCTTAACGCTGTACAAGAAGCAGCGGTCTTAAAGTTGATGAAGTCTTTTCGTCAGACAAGTGAAATCAGGAATTTCGTGTTAACGGAATACGGACTCCGTATTACCAGAAGTGATTTATATCATCTGAGGCATCTGAGTCAGGCGGGGCAAATTAGTGAGGTGGAACATGTAATCACCGTGCAGGAAAGCGAAGGTTCACGTAGGGTTGTGAGGGAGCGGTTGGAGGTGCGCTTCCTATTCTTCGTACCTGTGTGCATTCAGAAGTTGGTTGCACGATACGGCGAAGTTATACTGGCTGATCCGACGCTTCAGGCTAACTACGGGTGCTATATTCTATAGCATCGCATATTCGTTGACGTCACGGGGGTGGGGATGTCCGGTTTTACGCCTTGTTACCAAATGGGACGACGGCGAGTTATTTGTCGGCGGTAACATCCATGCGTGCAATGGTTCCTAGCACGTCATCCGTGGGGACTATGCGCGCAACAAATGAACGCTTTAAGGGAGGCGTATCCGGAGTCGTGCATGGTTTTGTTCCGTGTCCACATGTTACGGGACATAAACAGACGATGCCGTCAGCTCACAGTTGCGGACCCAGCGGAAAAGGCTTTTCTGATCCGTTTGCTGCGGAACCTGATATTCACGCCTGAGGAGACGCGTTATCACGGAATTCTAGAAACCATTCGGCAGATAAATACGGAATGCTTTCAGTAGTTCCGTAGAACGTGGATGCCATGGTGCAGCCGTTGGGCGGCGCATCAACTACGGCATGTCATGATGTTCGGATGCAATTCTACTAAGCGAGTGGAGAAGGAAAGTGTGCATCTTAAACGAACTTTGAGCAAGCGTTCCTCCTTAAGGGCGCTTTTCAAGGTGACCGTTCATCGTGCGAAAGATATGGCTGATCGTCATAGTACTCAGTTAGCGACGGAGTGCATGCGAAGTAATGCAGCTGGCGGTGGTGTATTTATGGTATCAGAACTTGTAAGCAGATTGACGGCATATGCTCGCGAAAGGGTGATGAGGCATTTTCAGCGCACAACTATTATCGGTGTCCTGCCGGATGGACCGATCCGGGTGGTGTCAGAATCCGAGTCTTCTGTCTACCGCGTTTGCATACACCAAGGCAGTAACTGTGACTGTTCTTTCAAACTTCATTGGCGTATGCCTTGCGGTCACATATCGCACGTTGCGGCGGAGGAGAATCGGAATGCCCACGACGGCCTTCAAAGATGTCGATAGTTGATTGATCCAGCGGTGCAATCGGAAACGGCGGAGAACTTGGATTGCGGTCAATGTGAAACGGTCTCCACAGTTGCACATGCACACAGTGTGATAGACAGGCGCAGAAAAATTTGAGGCTTGCAAAAGGTGCTTGGGGAAATCGATGTGAACGTCCAAAGTCTCGGCTCAGGGGATATCTGAGCGCCCTGGATATTTTGCGCGCCTTCGGGAATGTTATCGCTGCTAATTTGGACTACAACATCCGCTGCGACACGTCAACGTGTTCAAAAAGTATACCGCTGTGCACGGCAAACGTACCACGTTGTTGGTAGGTCAGTGTGAAAATGAGGTGCAAGTTATTGCCGCGGGCTCCGGTAAAATGTCAGCAAACCTTGAGGACCGCGTTATGACGGCCAGCAGTCAGGAAACCATCCCAGTCTGGAGATTCCCCGGTTTGCCTGCGTAAAATTCTAACTAAAATTATTTCATCGTACACCTAGGCAACCGGTGTGGTTTGTTGAACTGATTGCTGAGTTCGAATGCTTGACTTGCTCATCGCCATTTTTGCTTGGTGCTCGTTACGGTTGCAAAGCGCGACTGCTTTGTGTGCCGTGCATGCTCCATTCTCCTAGGCAGAGCGTCCATGGTGTCGTTCCTTTATAGCTAGATAACAGGGAAGCTTTTATTGTGTCAATAAAAGTTTCCCTGCAACTCGATCTGTCTTCTCGAATCGTTCTCCCAGCTCCCGGTACAGGCGACTCACTAAATTGGTGACCCCGACTCCGGAACAACCTCAGCGCCGGATATTTCGAACTTTTCCTTGGTGAGCTCGTTCCATTTACTTTGCGTGTTTTGTCGTTTAGTTATGCACACGGTAGCCTATTATTGCGTCATGTTTTAGCCATGGTTGCTGTAGGCCCTAAGCGCTGTATCACTCCGTGCCACCTTTTTGGGACATAGATCCTCTTTTGTTGTTCGCTCATCTTGCGGCTGAGATGTACAACCACAAAATCACTTCCGATTGTGTGAAGTAAAGCAAGCTCCAGTCCTTTCTCCCTAAGAAGATCTCAATGCAGGTTCGTGAGGTTATCATTTCTCAGCCTGTACACAGTTATGAAGCTCTGAAGGAGGCCACGAGCAAGCGTGTTATGCCCTCTGAGAAAGTTCGCCTGCAACAGCTTTTCAGGGATCTGCAGCTGGGCAACCAACTGCCCTCAACCTGCTACGAGAGATGCAGCAACTCCTTGGTTCTTCAACCATGGACGAGACGTTACTTCGCAAACTATGGCTACAGCGGCTACCGGAAAACACGCAGGCGATTCTCGCTACAGTGCGCTCCGTTTCGCACACTCAACTAGTAAATTTAGCGGATCGAGTTATAGAACGATAACAGCCACAAGCTGCCGCTAGCAAGAAGGATGCTGTCGCGTCCCAGAGCACTTCTAGCACTAGCCTACAGTCAACTATAGAAGCCCTGCAAACAAGTTGCGACACTTAGTCGCCAGGTCCAACAGCTTGCTATGCACCGTCACCGTCATAGCCGATCGAAATCACCCTTCAGACGTTCTAAGCCTAGCAACAGGCAGGCTAGCTTTTGGTGCCATCAGCGCTTTGGTACCGCAGCTCATAAATGTGTCAAGCCTTGCAACTTCGCCGAGAAGCAGGGAAACTTCTCGGCCGGTCCGTAACGGCGGGAGACGCGAGCGACCAACATCAAAGTCTCCTCGTCTGCGTTAGGGATTTAACTTCCGGCACCGAGTTTCTAGTCGACACAGGAGCCGAACTTAGCGTTATGCCCCCTAACCCAGAAGCGGTCGTCTCACCATCGCCGACCAAGCTAAGCGCCGCCAATGGCACACCAATCGCAACTATCGGGGGAAGGCTGCTAGCGCTCAATTTAGGCCTCCGGCGAACCTTTCGTCTCCCTTTTATAACCGCTGCCGTGCCTTTCGCCATCATAGGCATAGACATTCATCAACGCGTCGACCTCGTCGTCGACGCTAAAAGGAAGAAGCTTATCGACTCTAGGGCACAGATCAGTGTTATCGGGACTAGCACCAACGTGGCTGCTATCACTCCCATTCGTGTCCCACCTTGAGCTTCGCAACCTTTTATAGAACTTTTCAGCAAGCATCCTAAACTCGTTCGCGTCCTGAAAGACTTGCCTCCTGTGACGTCAAACGTCATGCATCTCATTTGCACTAAGGGTCCACCTGTTTCAGCCCGCCCTCGCCGACTAGCCCCGGACAAGTTCGAAGCTGCTAAGGCGGAATTCGAGCAAATGCACGAAACGGGAATCATCCCCTGTCCAAAAGTCCATGGGCGTCACCAGTACACCTGGTATCGTAGCAATCCGGTGACTGGCGCCCCTGTGGTGACTACAGGGCACTTAACAAAGTTACCGTGCTGGATAAATAACCCATTCCGCACATGCACGTCTGGATCTCAGCTGTAGCTGGTAAGTCTGTCTTTAGCAAAGTCGACCTAGTTTGCGCCTACCATCAGATACCTGTTGCGCCAGACGACATTGCTAAAACAGCCGTCATCACGCTATTCGGGCTATGCGAGTACCTCAGAATGCCTTTCGACTTCAGTAACGCTGCCCAAACTTTTCAGCGTTTCATTCATGAGGTAACACGGACTCGAAGGTGTTTATCCATATTTAGCTGACATACTCATCGCCAGCTCTTCTGACGAGGAACATCTTCATCACCTCAACGCTCTCTTTTAACGTTTGACACAGCATGGAGTTACCGTCAACCCCGGTAAATGCGAGCTTGGCCAAAGCTACATCGATTTTCTTGGCCACCGCATACCTGTCTCTGGTACTGTAGCTCTGCCAGACAACATACAGGCACCGAAGGACCATCCTGCTCCCAGTTCCTTCAAACAGTTACGCCGATTCCTTGGCCTGGTTAACTATAATAGATGCTTTATTCCTAACTGCGCGAGCATTATTCAACTAATGACTGACTTGCCCCACGGTAAATAACGGTCTTTTCATTTTGCAGACGACGCTAGACTGTCTTTCGAAAAGCTCAGAGACGCTATCTCCAACATAGCGCTTCGCGCCCATCCAGACCCATCTGCACCACTCTCACTGACAACTGACGCATCCGACACTGCCGTCGGCGCAGTTCTTCGACAACTCATCGACCATCGATGGATAGCCATAGGTTTCTTTTCGAAAAGTTTACAACCTGCCGAATCGCGTTACAGCAACTTCGGTAGGGAACTGTTAGCTATCCACCTAGATATCTGACATTTCCGTCACTATCTCGAAGGTCGACCTATTGCAGTCTTCACTGACCACAAGCCATTGATCTACGCAATCAATGGCGCAACAGACAAGTATTCTTCGCGGGAAGCTAGACACCTAGACTACGTTTCTCAGTTTACGACAGACGTACGATATGTCTCAGGCACTCTCAATCCCGTCGCGGATGGGCTTTCACGCATTTAGCAAAACAGCTTATTGCCTGGCACCAACCTTGGTCCAGCCGCTATGGCTGCTGCCCAACAAGCTGATCCCGACAAAGACAAGCTACAACGCAACACCTTGTTGGAATTATGCAAAGTTCCACTAGCTTCATCTGTGGTGACCATTCTTTGTGACGTTTCACAAACTTCTCCCGGACACGCCGTTCCTACCTCCATGCGTCGACTAGTTTTCAATGCTTTACACAACCTGTCTTATCCCGGCATACCTGCTTCGCAGAAGCTCGTAACTGAACGCTTCGTTTAGCCCAACGTCAATCGCGATGTCCGCATTTGGGCATGCTCGGAGTGTCAGCGCGCCAAGGTCTACAGACACACCAAAAGCCCACTTGGCGTCTTTCCCGAGCCTGACTCTCGTTTTGCACACGTCCATGGCGACCTGGTCGGACCTTTGCCGCCATGCAAAGGCTATGTGTACCTCCTCACTTGTGTCAACCGATTCCCTCGTTGGCCAGAGGCGATTCCGATAGTCAACTGCTCATCTAAGACAGTTGCGCAAGCTTTCCTAGAACGCTGGGTAGCTCAATTCGGTTGCCCGAGCGTGGTACTCACTGACAGAGGAACACACTTTGACGGAGCCTTCAGGAAACTGCTCAACGTTCTTGGTTGCCAACATAAGCGAACCACCGCATACCATCCCGCAGCTAATGGGATGTCAGAAAGGTTCCACCGGCGACAAAGCATCACTCTATGCCCAATCTAGCACATCCTGGCACGAAGCACCCGCTCGTTCTCTTAGGCATGGGAAACACGATTAAAGCGGATTTGCATGCCACTCCATCGTCGCTAGTCTTTGGATGCACACAACGCTTACCTGGTGAACTCGTCTCACCAAAAGCGCTAACTACCTTCGACTATGGCGACTACGCAGCTCGCCCATCTCATCACATACGACAGCTTCATCCTGTTCAACCCAGCGCACAGAGCTTGTGTATCAACGTGGACGAACGCTTAACTACTCGCATGCACGTGTACGTCCGACCTGAGAGCGTACGCCGGCCACTTCAATCTCCTTATTCTGGTCCGTACCGTGGCTAGCCGAACAACCTCCTCGTGGTGCCAGCTGGGTGGTTCGGGTTTAACCCGTTCCGGCAAATAGTTCGGCGGCAGTGTTCCAGGACGTGGTGGGTTTTCGCCTGGCAAGCGTTCTCCCTATAAAAAGCCACAAATGTCTGTTTAACAACACTGCGACGTGTCGGATGTGACTCGCCACAAAATAAAGTCACGGGCCCGTGGATATCCGGAAAGTGCTATCCAACCCACAGACATCAATCGCTTATGCTCACATTCCTGAGGATAACAAACTGTCAAAAATGCTCCAGCGTATTCAAAGACACAAACTACATTCATACAAAATTACATACGTATATACACCCATACACGCTGGATATCCGGAAAGTGCTATCTAACTTGCAGACATCAATCCCTTATGCGCACATTCCTGAGGATAAGAAACAGTCAAAAATGCTCCGGCATATTCAGACACAAGCAACATTTATACAAAATTACATACGTATATACACTCATACACTTACATACACCGTTATACCAAACATGTACTTTTTGTACATTTTTGATCACATTATGTTAGCTAAGCATGATTATGCCTGTAAAGGTGTGCCTCGCCTTGTCGAGAATAAAAGTTTATTTATTTATTTATTTATTGACTACCAGGTAAGACTAAGACGATCAACCTCGATCAACTCAAGCCAGCATTCCTAGACAAGTCTGACTCTTCGGAGCAGCAAGCATCTTCACAGCCTGCGCAATCACAGCTCGCACCGCTACCTCAGACGAGTCAGTTCGCCTCAGCAGAACCGACAACCTCAACCGACAGCACTCCTGCTCACCCTACTATCAATCGGCGCGGTAGAAAGCTCAGACCTCCAGTTCGTTTTTAGGAATTCGTTAGCACTTACTATTTTACATAGAACCTGCCTCTGAAATTTTCTGCTCTTATCAAACGTTTACGAAAAGCCACAGAAAAAGATCAAAAAGTTTTGAAACAAGCAAAAAAGAGCACAACCTTTGAAAATCCAGTAAAGCTTTGCACGTATTTTGCTTTACAAGCTTTTGTGTACGGATTTGCATTTATGCTGCTTTTTCATTTATCATTCCATATACACCGCCGGTTGGTTGCACCGCGGTCTCACTCCGCTGGATCCCGCACGTCAACTGGAAGTGAAACGAGCTTCCTGCTCAACCGCCTACGTGAACTTTACTAACTGTCTCCCGACAACCGTTTCGACACCGTAGGGAGGAAACGGGTGGAAGCCCACTGGGGTCCGATTACATGGTTCTCCCCCGGCAACTGAATCCGGTTTCACGACCTTGTCTCGCAGAAGGCTGACCCACGACGGACAGTCCTCACGCAGGTCGAAGAACTGCTTACACAGTCCCTTTTGGGAAGGGCTATGGAGCAGTCTGGAGATTCCCCGGTTTGCCTGCGTAAAATTCTCACTAAAATTATTTCATCGTGCACCTAGGCAACCGGTGTGGTTTGTTGAAGCGATTGCTGAGTTCGAATGCCTGACTTGCTCATCGCCATTTTTGCTTGGCGCACGTTTCGGTTGCAACTCGCGACTGCCCTGTGTGCTGTGCTTGCACCGTTCCTCTAGCTGGAGCGTCCACGGTGTTTTTCCTTTATAGCTAGATAACAGGGTATCTTTTATTGTATCAATAAAAGTTTCCCTGCAACGCGATCTGTCTTCTCGAATCGCTTTCCCAGCTCTGGTACAGGCAACTCACTAAACTTCAGGCTTTCTAACACCCTAGACTTAGTCTTTACGCAAGATATCTCAGACGCAGTCGCTGGTATACTTTATCATATACATGGCTGCGACCACAAGGTGGTCAAACTCACATTTACTCCACACTGCGCCACTTCTTGTTCTGTCAAACAGTTTCGAATGTTCAACCACATTAACTGGGTCAGTTTTGAGATATTAGTGCGATCTGCGATCTGGGACAACCTCTTTTTAGCCGCTGATATAGACGCAGCCGCACACGTCCTATATCTAAAGCTCTTTAGCTGCCTAGATGTGATCGCCCTACTCACTAGCGGAAGCCGCTTAAAGATGACGGCGAAATCAGCAAAGGCCAACTGTTTAGTTAGGAAGATCAAAATAATGCGTCATCGATACCCCAAAACTAAGGAATTCCACATCCTTGTTCACATGAACGAAATCCTAACCAACTGGCAAACTGCGCATGTATCAGCCAAGATTGTCGAAGAAGATCCCGCTATTAAATCTAACAATAAAACCAAGTCACTCAGTCAACTAGTCCGACCAAGAACCAATCAAAAATCTACGCCTGTTACCTCACTCAGACTTTCTGGCACATCCGTTGTTAGCGATCCATCAAAAATACGTGAGACGCCCAATGGATACTTCTACAGTTCCTTCACTGACGCTAATTGAACCTCACCAGCTGTGCCAGCTAGGCGCACCAATGACTCACACGACACCATTAAGTTTGACCTACGTTCTATCACTCGAGTGATCAGCTCAGTCAAATGGTCCTCACATCCTGGTCCCGATGGTCTCCCTCTGCGTTGCGGATACTCGGTGGCCAGGACATTCCAGTACTACTTCTCAACGTATTCATGACAATAGCGTAGAGAAGCCTCGGTGAGAGTGCCTCTCCGAGGCTTCTCTACGCTATTGCACGCCACTCAACTACGCACTGGTGATGTCACCTCGATTGGTGACGAAGCGTTTGCAACAAAATTGCCAAGAGCGGCGAAGAGTTCTACAGCTATCTGAACAACCTGAGCTACCGGTCTTTAATTCTCCTATACTTGTCACCGTATGAGTCACGACAACCTTGAATATTCTCTCTTAATCGCGCTTCCATTTACCTATATATTCCTACTACTTCTCTTACTTGTTTGGCTCTGGCTTTTCTCTCCCATTACGGAATGTCTGTATCACTTACTTTCGCTGACGTGTTGACGCATTCTGTGACACTGTAGATATACACAAATGACCACGCGTCTTATTGAAATGGCTATATCTAGCCACTGATAGCTTGGCCTAGCACCGCTTTCTGTCGATCGTCTTAAATTCAGTCTCTGTTTAGAGGCAGCTAGTGGTCGTACGCTCCAAGCTTCTCTGCGCATATCCGGAGCTTGCTAAGAGCCACTCTCTTTTATCTCCAACCTTCATCCTTTAAGACTGTCTGCGCCAACTACATCTGCTGTTTGTTGATTTATTCTGGAACACTTTAGGTATCCACTAGCAATTAGAAGGCCTCACCCCATTGCCGTTGCCAGCCATTGATACTCTCCCTCCCTTAGTACCATTATCAGTGTTTCGTATTATGCACGTCACCACTTTTCAGTCGCAGCGAGTCATTGTAGATAGCATACACCCGTGCGCTAGAAGCCACTCATTATCACTCCAACACCTACTCACTTGAATTGTTTGCATCACACATCTTCGCTGGTTTGTTGATTTTTTCTGTCACTGTACCTACCCACTAATAACCAGAAGGCTTCGTACGAACTCAGTTGCTGTCCACTTTCTCTCTCAGCGCCATTATCCTTCGTTCCACTTATCTTCAGCACGTTTTCTGCAGTGCTTCGTTGTAGGCTCCATACATCTTTGCGCATATCCGGACCAACTAGGAGGCATCCCTTGTTTCTCCGTCCTGTAATCTTTTAGAATGTCTGTATCACTCACTTTCGCTGGTTTGCTGATGTATGCTGTGACACTGTAGGAATCCACTAGTGACCAAACTGCTTAATGTAATGGTTACATCTGGCCACCGAAAGCTTTTTATAGCGCCATGATCGGTCGATCCTCACAATCTCAGCACCTCTATTAAGTAGCAACTAGTGATCGTAGGTTCCAGTCATCTCTGTGCATATCCGGAGCTTGCTAAGAGCCAATCTCTTTTATCTTCAACCTTCATCCTTTAAGACTGTCTGCGTCACATACATTTGCTGTCTGTTGACTTATTCTGGAACACTTTAGGTATCCAATAGCTACTAGAAGGCTTCACCACAAGGCCGTTGCTAGCCGTCGATACTCTCTCTCCCTTAGTACCGTTATCAGTTCTCGGTAATACCTACGTCGCCACCTTTCAGCTGCAGCGAGTCATTGTAAGTAGCATTGATATTTGCGTTAGGAGCCACTCCTTATCTCTCCAACACTTACCCTCTTGAATTGTTTGCATCACACCTTCGCTGGTTTGTTGACTTCTTCTCTCACTGTAGGTATCCACTGGTTATTAGCAGGCTTAATCCGAATGCCTTTGCTGGCCACTAATACTCTCTATCCTAGCGCCACGATCTGTCGCTCTTTTTATCTTCCTCAATACTGCAGCGATTCTGCGTATGCTCTATGTCCCTTCTGCGCAGATCTTGAGCTTACTAGAATACACCCCTTGTCTCTCCATCATACATTCTCCTGGAATATCTGTATCACTTACCTCCGCTGGCTTGTTGATGCATTCAGTGACCCTATGGGCATACACTAGTGACCAAGCGTCTGATTGGAATGGCTACATCTGGCCACTGATGGTCTTTCCTAGCGCCACCATCTGTCGGTCGTCTTAAATTCGGCACTGTTTAGAAGTAGCTAGTGGTAGTAGGCTCAATGCATACGCGATTATCCAGCGGTTGTTAGGAGGCACTCCGTATTTCAATAACCTTTATTCCTTTAGAATATCTGCATCTAATCTTTCCGCTGCCCACCGCCAATTGATCTTTAGATCTCTCCCGCGGCAACCTACTTCCTTTCACTTATTCTGCGCTCCATTGTATTACGTTGACCACTTGCTGTTCGTGCACTTCTTGGGAATCTGGGATTGGACCGAGAAACCGCTTTTGTCCGGGACAGGACAACCATTAAGGACCTATGAAGCACACGGCTGTACAACAAACGGTTACAACATCACTCAATACTTTGACAGTTGTCCAGTGATGATAGCTGGATTGGAGAACTTCACACTCCTGAAAAGAATAAATACTCCTGAAATATCCAGACGCAAGAAACTGACCTTTCGCCCACCTGAATACCCACAAAGACGATTCTCCGTGAAGCCCCATCCTCGATTCGCCTCAGCCATTATGGCGGCCCAAGATACCTGATCAAATAACAGAGGAAATTGAAGGTCAGTTGACTGCGGATATCTGAGTGTGAAACTAGTCGACAACCTGGTCTGCCAGTTGTATATTAGTGCACCGACAAATTTCTTACAGTGTTCCAGGACGTGGTAGGTTTTTGCCTGGCAAGCGTTCTCCCTATAAAAAGCCACAAATGTCCGTATAACAACACTGCGACGTGGCGGATGTGACTTGCCAATGAATAAATTCACTGCCCAGAACAACCTACTGGCAAGTCGACCAGAATCATTATTCAATATTGCCCTGACACTTTCAATGATAAGTTACACCATGCCTATATGTATCGTCTTCATTACACATGTAGTGCCCTGACTGTTTACACTACGCACGCTAGAATTCAACGTTTCGTCGTTCATTGAAGACTCTATCCCTCATGACTACTCACACAATTTCCGCAGCCTGTACAACCTTCGGCTTACTGCCGACTACACTCATAGCAACGTGTTTGTTGCGAAGCAATATTGCGTGTAAATATTGATCATGCCTTGCTTGGTGTGTCTCGAAAAATTCAAGCATAAACTATTTATTTATTTATTTAATCACCACCAATATTCTAACTCTCTTTGCTCTCTCCACGCAGTTTCTGGCTCATACTAAACCAATACTTCGTAGATTACCTACTTGTACAACGCTCTTGTCTCTACGCAGGCGTTAGCAATCCACTCATATGGCGAATGATTCTATGGGATATTCAAAAGGCACTTTCAGCATAATTATTGTTGCACAGTGTACACGTTTTTGTCTCAAGTCCAAATGTTGTAACGTAAGACTTTACCAATGATTAACTCCACGCCTGTTCTTGCGGTCTTCCCTCGGTTGTCCCTCACTTTCCCTTTTCTCCGAGGTCCGGAACTTCTTGGAGATCTGGGATTTGACGGAGGAACAACTTTCGCCCAAGACGGACGTAACAACCGACAAGGACTTACATGGAGCATGGTTGAACAACAAAAGGACCCAACTACAATCACAACAACCCTTGCCCAGTATGGAGAACTGGACACATCTTCATACTCCCAAAAATTATACATCTGAAAAATCCAGACAGCAGAAAATTTGAACTTTCGCTCACCTGGACATACAACAAAACGACTATTCGCGATGTTCCTCTCTTCAACTGGCCTCAACAATCATGGCGGCCCAGATCAAATTACCTGTCCAACTAACAGAGGAAATTAGGAGCCATTTGACTGCCAATAACGGAATATGAAAACAGTCGTCAAGCGGCTTTATCAATTATACGTTAATGTTCAAAATGCTTCACGGCAGTGTTGCAGGACGTGGTGTGTTTTCGCCTGACAAGCATTCTCCTTATAAAAAGCCACAAATGTCTGTTGACAACACTGCGATGTGGCGGATGTGCCTAGCCACTGAATGAAGTCACTGCCCATAACTACATACTGGCAAGTCGACTAGACTCATATTTCATCATTTTCCGACACATGCAAGTATATGTTACTCTCCGTCTACATGCACTGTTGCATTGCACTTATAGTGCCTTGACCGTTTCAACTACACAAGATTGAACTCGAAGTATCGTCGTGCTACACAACTGCTTTTAAACCTTGTTCATGCCTGATTTGATGTGTCTCTATGAAGTTGAGAATAAACTATTTAGTTATTTATTGATTTATTAATTTAACCAACGTCTCGCTACCGACCAGCAAGTTAGTGATGCAGGAATGTTCCTTTCAGAAGCCATGCTGAGTAGACGTAGTGAAGTTTAGATCTTCGCAGTGTCGGTGGATGGCCCATTTAGTGAGCGTTTCCATGATCTTGCAGTGAACCGACGTCAAGCAAATTGGCTGATAGTTCGCAGGGTTCTGGCGGTTTCCACCATGTGTTTTGGAATAACTACACCCGTCTTCCAATCGACAAGTAGTCGACCAGCTTTAAGACAGAGCTGAAAAATTTGAGAAAGTGGGACGGCAAGGAATTCTGCTACCATCTTGCGAAAATGGGAGTGTAGCCCGTCTGGGGCTAGTAGCTTCAAGGTAGCACCCGCATCGATATCGATATGTTTTAGGGGTACCGTATGTGCGAGTACATGAGGGTTTACGCGTTTGTCTCCCTTCGTGTATACTGAGGGGAACTGTACAGCCAAGAGGTCAGCTGTGGCATCATCATCAAAATTTATTAAACCTGGCTCATTAGTAGACATGCAGGAACTCCCCAGTCCGCCTTGGAGGATCTGTTAAGGTATGAAAATAGTGTCTTTGGACTAGAAAAGGATTGCTCGGCTAGGTTATGCTCGTACCGTTGTTTGTTTTCACGTTTCTGCAGGGAGCAAAGTTCCTGACGGCCTTGTATTTAGAGAATTCTGAGTCTAAGAGGGAAGCTTGCATCTGGCACAAACTTTTCAGCGTTGTTTCATGTTGGCCGTGAGTTCTCGGTCGCTCTAGGGGATACTTAGAGAGGCATACTAGGGAATGGAACGACCTCCACAATGAGTAGCTTCAACTTGTGGCATTGATCGTTCCAAGCAACGTTGAGTTCTAATTTTTGTGGAACATTCCAGTCCAGCGTACTTGCTGCCGCCCTTAGGTTAAATGCGCCGGCTCGCCAGAAGTTTCGACGGTGTGCGCTCCGGATTCGGATAGTTAGACCTTTTGTCCATAGAAAGGAGACTGTACAATGGTCGCTTTTACATATAGTCGGTAGAAGGGTCAATTCTGATACATATGACGGCCGAAGTGAGCACAAGATCAAAAGTGTGCGGAACCTGGACGCAAAGCACCCGAGTGGGCGATGCTAATTGCTGGGAGAAGTTCGTTTGGAGGACAGTTACAAGCACGCTGGCGTAAAACGATTCGGGTGGAAGGCGGCAGTGTAGTATGTCCCAAATGATATCCGGGGCGTTGAAGTCACCCAAACTAAGACGATCTCTGCGATTTCCATGTGATTTGATAACCTTTATAGCGTCCAGGAGCCCTTTTCGCTACAATTTGGGAATATCCTGTGATAGTCGCCAGTAGGTGTAGGCTTTCCTTGATGGATAGGGGCAGTGTATTGCTGTAGGAAGGCGGCTCCGTTTCGGATGATAGCGCCAACCTCACTGCTGCACGTTACCAGTACATTCAGGCGGTGCCAAACAATGTGCGCTGTCTAAGGAAAAAGACGTGTGAGTTAGGCATGCTGGTACACGGGTCTCAGCGTTGTTATCCTTCCTGTGCCTCGGCAATGCCTAGAGGGATGACCAAGCATATTGTACTTTTGGATCACGATTTCCCCTCAAATATACTTCGCAACTCTCCTCACGTAATGTTCTTCTTTATGTGCTAGTGAACATGTTTATTTATCAATCAGGCACATTAGCACACTGCGTCACCTGAGCACTCCTAAACGACATGCAGACATGTCCTGCTAACTATCATGCGATGCGTAATAAAGCTTCTCGTTGCTGGTTAATCCCTGAAGATGATATTTCGGAAGCTTACCAATGGGAGACTCGACAGTAGGTATCGGAAGGAGGCCGGTACCGATATACTCAGTTTCTATGTGCTCATAGCAAACGATCGAATGTTGCTGGAACGCGGTAATTGTTATGTATCCGCCTGAAAAATTGGTAACCGTTACCAGTGTTACTATTGTCCTGCTCGGTTGTCAGCGGTTTTGCAGGGGAAGTTACGAGATTGGATGCGCCTGTGTTCGTCATTCGCACACTTTTCACACGGGGAAGCCCCTTCTGGATGCCAAAAATCGGCGGCTAACAGCGGAATAGGAATGCATGGTGCTGAACCTGTTGAAGACGTTTCGCCGGACGCAGGAGATGCGTGCATTTGTGCGTCTTCAATACGACATTCGTTTAACGAAGCGCGATTTGTATGAGATACAGCGCCGTCATCGTAAGGGTTGTGTCACGGAGGTGGATGAAGTTACGCAGCTATTGCGAAGAGCTAACCAAGCGAATGAGGCATGAGGGAAATGAGGTCAGCTACCAGTTTTTCGTCTCTGGAATCCGTAGGTCGATACGAGGAGGTAATTTTGTTTGACTCTACATATCAGAGCCATTACGGCGGTTAGACCCGGTGACAATGTATGTTTGTGGACGTCACCGTCCTTCATGTGAGTTTCTTTTATGCGCTGCTGCCCAATGAGACTGAGGCAACCTACTGCGAGCCAGTGAGAAGTATGCTGGATTTGGCCCCCGCGGTTTACCGCGATTGAACGCTAGTCATGGACAAAGGCGCGGCGCAGATGAATAAATTTTGCAAGGCGTATCTCACTGCCAACCTAATGTTCTGCCGTGTACACGTATGCGTGACATGCAGTGATGTCGTGCTCACCTTCGCTTCCGTAACACGGTGGATATTTTTGCTCTGTTCAACGTGCTGCGATCCTTGTTGTATACGCACGATTGTGCGCATTATCATCGGCTTATGGGGGGTATAGCGGTGCGTAGCGCGGAATGCTTCCACTACCTTCGTCGCAGGTAGATCCTATGGCGGCTTAGCTGGGAGTCGCATTGGATGGGGCACGTTGTGTTATTTGGGTGCGACAGCATTAATCGTGTTAAAGCAAGCGTTTGAATGAAACTTTAAGCGATGGGTCCACTCTGCTGCACCCGTTTCAGGTGATAATGCAACGGTGCAGTGGCATTATAGAGGAGAGGGAAACTGTCCTTGCAAGAAGCAACCTATGTATATTCGTGGTTTGGCAGCGTGTAGCCAGTGGGCCGTCGAGTTTGAGGAACATGTCCTCATACGCCCTTTGGCAGTACTGCGGCACAGATTACGAGTTCGCATACGCAGTGTGAACCCGGACGGCGGGTATTATCTAGTGGATGACGAGCGCTTGGGCGTGCAGCGTGTAGTAATATTGAATGGCAGCGCATGCGGCTGTCGGTTTAAGCACATGTGACGCCTTCCTTCTGTGCACATTGTGCAGGTTGGCAGCCTGCATGCATATGACGATGTTGTTGTTATTAGGGGTTGCCTTTGGGTGCTACCGACAGAAAATGTTTGAGAGGCGGGCTTGTCGGAGGACACGGAAGGAACGGGGACAGTCACCCAGATGCCATCTCTTAGTTAAAGTGTCCTAGATCGTGCTGGAAAAATTCGCTTCTCTCGTGATATTTTTGGTAACTGGAGGCGCATTAGTTGAGGATGGGCGCGCCGGAGTTCACTCACGCGATGTGCATTATGGCATGCCTTCGCGAGCTCTTGGCGAGTCATGCTAATGTGGAAGTATTCTCCCTATCATTCATTGTCCAACAATTGCAATGGTTATCATGGGTGGACCTGCCCATATACCAACGTATGGACGCGGCATCCTCCGCTGCTGCTGCTCGGGTAGGTTTCCGAAACCTTTCCTCGTCCAGGAGGAATGCATCGGAGACAGTCTTTAACCAAGGTGCCCCGCTGGAAGAGGGAGCGACTGGGGTTTCGCTGTGGGTTCACAGTGACGACAGGCGTAACAAAGGCAACGCACTTTTGACACCCGTGTGGTTGAGGTTGCGAGTACCAGCATGAGTTCACGCGGATTGAAATTCCGTACGCTGAAAACCGGAATTTCAGCCAGGCAACGCCAAACTACGTGGCGTACAAGGAGAACGACGGATGGAGCGGAGGCGGACAGCGCGATTTGCGCTCTTTGTCAACAGGAGGAGGACGACCCCGCCGAGCTCAGAGCAAGTGGAGTGGATACGTTGTGATGTGTGTGCGCGATGGTTTCAGCAAAGTTGTGCGGCATATTAAGGTGAGCCTGAATACACCTGTATGCATTGCTGCGGGTAAATTACAGCCGGCTTATATCACATTTCATTTCTTTAGGGTTCCACTTCCCGGTAATTCAAATATTGGTTCCTGAATTTTCCTCCTCCGATATCCCTTTCAATCGGTAAATGTCAAGCCTGCCCACTTTTATCACGGAACCCCCATATCTCTTGCAATATGTGTGCGTAATGTTTGTCTGCAATCATTCCTTTTCGCATGTCGCCCCGGATCTTACCTAACGCCGTGTGCGCTTGTGTAAACCGTACACCGCTCTATTCCTTCCGGCGGCATTCCATGAGTGAAATAACGGCGTGCGATATCTGGCCTGCTCACAAGGGCTTCAACGTGTTCCTCATCCTCACGTTCGGTCAGGCTTCTCGCTAGTGGGTATCGTGCAGTTGTAGGTCCAGCAATGACTTCCAGATAACCTAAGGGGGCCAGTGAACAACGTCAAACTGTGTGCAAGTGGATGATCATTCGCTAGAAGCACAACTTAAAATGTTGTATGATGGTGGGTTCGAAGGTGTCGGCTCCAGCGCCCGCTCCCTCTCCATAGAGGATAAGACAGCACTGTCCAGCGCTGAAAATTCTATACGACCAGCGAAGGGACACTTCGAAATAGCTCTACCTTGGAGAAATCGACAAGCAGTTGTTCCAAATAATTATGGGTCAGCTCTTCACAGATTGCACTGTTTGAGTCAACGACTACTAAACAATCCAACATTGCGCGAAAGATACACGGCGGCATTGGAAATAAGCAGGACTAAAGGATACGCAGTTTTGGTGCCACCTGCGCACTTACAACCACGGTCTTATATTACATAAATGATGAATCTAAAAGATTTAGCACCTTCGTCGCCAACCGACTGACAATCATCCATGAATTGTCCACACCCAGCCAATGTTGAACACTGTAAGCTTCAAAAATCGCTTGGGATAGTTGGACAACGCGTAGGGCACCGATTCGCGGACTCCGACAGGGGATCAATGAGCGACAAGGATCGGAGTTGGTGTGTAGGCACCGGAGAAACAAAAAAGTCACAGTCTTTGCTGAACTACGGTGCTATTATACAAATAGCAAAAGATCAAGGTGACAACATATTTCAACAATGTCCTCAAACAAAGACAAGTACAATCAGTTTGCCGTTATTTTGGCCGTTGTTTGGCGTCTCTCATCGCTCATATCGCTACTATTCTTTGGCGGTATAGGTACCACTAGCATCAGCTCATCGGTCACTCCATTGATTTCAGCCAGCACATCTTTACCATAAATTTTATATTTATACAATAACATAGTCCTGTTCAATTTTGTTGGCAGTTTGCTCGGTCCGTTTTTCTTCTCACCCTTGTTCTACAGGATAACATTATCTGCACCGAACACCGCTGAAGACGTACCTGCGACGCTCCCATGGACACGGATTCAATAAAGAACAAAGAAAAACCCGCACTTCATAATCATGACACACTAAAGAACCTAGGAAACTGATCAATTCAATACAAGCCACCTGAGTCGTCCGACTTCAACAGCTCCAACCACTTGTACTTGACTCCGAAGGCGACTACACAGCCATAGGAAACAAATTGGCGTTGCGTGACTGCGAATATCCGCGAGGGTAATCGGTCAGATACCATCTTGCCAATGTATATCAATAGCCGGCAGTGTTCCAGGACGTGGTGGGTCTTCGTCTGACAAGCGTTTTCCCTACAAAAAGCCACAAATGTCTACTTAACAACACTGCGACGTGGCGGATGTGACTCGCCACTCAATAAAGTCACTGCCCCCAACACATTGGCAAGTTGATTGACACCACATTTACAAGTTCTGTGCATATATCGGCTCTCGCATGAACACGCCTACATATCTGACTAGTGACATACCACTATTCTTAAGTATTTTCCACCCGTTTCCTCATACTTCACTCACTGACCTACATTGCTTACGGGACCTCATCGGACTAGTTCCTCATCAACATACCATATAAGTGATCTGAGCACTATTTTTACCTCTCGCATTCTGTGTACCTAGACTACATACAACCTTTGGGCTCTATGGGCCCACACTACTGTCTCCAACTTCACTACTCCCACCGTTGGTGCTGCTTATTCCGCTATCATGTACAATAATGCAATGTGCTGATCATGCCTAAAAGGCTTGTCTCGCTTTGTCGAGAATAAAATATTTATTTATTTATTATTTAAGAACAGGACATCAATACGGTCGTCCAGTCTGCAAAATGACCCAGCGCGGTTACATGACATGCGAGACATGCACCAGTGAGCCAATCAAGAAACCAACAGCCACTAGTCCAATCACATCAAGCAGGTTCAATGGGGGACACATTATGAAGACCTGAGGTTAGGGGCACATGTCAGCCGGATGGGTGGTGTGTCCACCCCACGAAATCTCCGGTCTACCCTGACCTCAATAGTAACACGCAAATGGAACAAGTGCGAAGCAGTGATCGATAAAGTGGAGCATGCATCAAAGAAAGTAGCGAGACAGGTGGTGTCACCAATGTAAGGTGGGCATGGAAAACAAACGACTAAGGGTCATGCAGGGCGGTATACGTGGAACGTTCAAACTGAGTGAATACAAGGGGAATTAGGGCAATAATGTGGGTCCAGGCGAAGAGTGATGGCTGTTGACAAAATGGACGTTACACGGCATATGCTCGGACCACGGTAGTATTATGCCGGTTTCATTTCCTGCGGGACGTTTCAAGCAGATGTCAGTGTTTGTCAAAATTGAAGAGGGCGAACAGAGTTCTGCTCAAGCAGTGGATGCATTGATTAGTGTACACGAAGACGGAGTTGCAATTAAGGATGCTGCTCAGAGCCATAAGGGTTAGAAGCAAAGAGGCATTCACTTACCTCAGTCGGACGTGGTTGCCCCTGGGCGTACCACCGGTTGCGCGATGTGCGTACGTTGGGTGCCTTCACCACAAACAGAGTGGAGAACAAGAATAAGCACCTCAAGTGTGGATTAAGCGAAAGGACATCGCTGTTGCAACTGTTTGAGGCAGTTGTACGTAGAGCACGCGATGCGGAATCACGTTGGACCAGTCACTAGGCAAATTGCGGATGTCGAAATCGCGCACCATTCCGGCTACAGGGCAGGTGCGGGAGTCGGTTTCCTGCCTTTCTACTTATGCTGCTGCCATATTTATGCGGCACATTTCTTCAGAGACGGTCACCTCAATACGACCGAACGGCACTGCGTATGACGTATTAGGTAAGGGAGACCGAAAGCACACCGTTTTTATGGGTAATGAGATGAGCTGTGGTTTCAGTTTCCTTAGGCAATGGAATATGCCGGGCGCACACATTGTGCGAGTAGCTGGGATGTTAACAGCAGACGTTACACCCTTATGCACAGAAGCAGTTGGTCGATGGTGGACCATCAGATTCCTATCCCCGATGGGGAAACTTTCCGAGCTGAGGTTGCACCGGTGCTCTCCACATCTGCCTACACGCACGTCGTGTTAACGCGTGAGGAGAAGTTGTCTCGTGCTAACCGGCTGTTCGGTGATTTAATCGTAGCCATGACCAGCTTGGGTACCATGGCTTTCCTTGAGGCAGAGCATTTCTACCAAAGCAGCCTAAATACCTTGCTTCGGAGGCAGAGACTGGTGTCCATTGGAAATTGCCTCCCTGACAACGTCCACCATGCGGATGCCATACCACAGCGTCCACGGCCCAAGGCAACAAAAAGGAAGCAGTCGCTTTCACCTAGGGTGGTAGAAGCCCCGCAACTGTCAACGAAAACGCACCCGCTGCACTTCCGACGCATGCCGACTGTCACCTCCGCAGTGTGCAAAACGGTGACTAAACGCGCCAGAGTTGAGAATATACAACCTGCAAACAATAACGAAAACGCATGCATCATGTTCGTCCTGTGGTACGTATGGGCATAATAACCCTCGCCCTTTGTATCCCCATGTCTTTCCATGGCCCCTCGCAGCTGCCCTCTGGAAGCGGCAAGAATGGAACCCGTCAGCAGGTACGTTCAGTATTTATTTCCCATTTCTATTGCCATTGCATGGAATATAGCCCGGACCTCAGTGATCCACTGTGTTGACGCGACAAACCTATACTGTCCTCAACAACAGCTTGAGCGCTTTGAATGGGCCTGAGCAACACTTCCCCTGTGTAACATTCACCTTCATCCCTGATTATAGGCACAATGTACTGCTGTGGCAAATGCGGTGGAACCGGCGAAAGCTTTTCTATGCTAGTGCTCAGCTTAGTGAGTAGTTACTTACCTCCACAGCATGTGCTTGCACGGCTGTTACGCAGTCTGTTGACCGGACAACATTTTATAATCACCGTGGTCAACGTTGTATATGTAGTCCGATAGCACCATTGCCTATGGTAGCATGCCTTTCACTTCGTCAGCGGAGTCGGGAACTCATAATATGTACCGACCGCCAGGTTATTAGAGTAGTCAGTCAGTACAGTTGCATACGCTTGCATTGCGGTGACGTCTTTCGTGGCGCCAGGAACCTCTCACACTTAAGAGTGACGAGCTCATGTGAGTAGTCAATGACGTGCATAGCATATGTCAGCATCGCTGTGATATCCTAAGTGCAATCGGGAACATCGATAAATTACTGGCGTCAACGTTATATGAGTTGATAGGTACCTCTATAGCATATCGTAGCATGCCTGTGACGTCTTAAGTGCAGTCCGGATTACGTAATAACTACCCGCCGCAAGCTTATATTATTGGCGACTTAGCTCCAACGCACATGGAGGCATTGCTGTCACATCTTCGATACTTAACAGCGGCCAACAAAAGTGAGCAGTCCGTTAGGTTTATTGCATATGGTAGCATCACTGTGACTTCTTAATCAGAACCGGGAACATCCATTGATTAACGGCGGCCTGCTTATGTATACTGTGCATTAGCTCCATTGCATACGGTAGCATTGCCGTGACACCTTCCATCTAGCGGGCGACATCTCATAGTTACTGGCGCCCAGTGTATGCGAGTAGTCCGGTAGCTCTATTCATTATGGAACAACGGTTTACTACGAGATAACATTACATGGATACGGAAGTCCCGTGGGATAAAAATTATTGCGAAAAGTGATTTGCATGACAACGTGAGAACCGATGTGGTGCCCTCACCACAGACTTCAGTACAATAGCGGAGATGTTGGCGTAATAAACATACAAATGCACTGTAGGCGTTAAGGATTTGGGGAAAGATTGAGGGTTAAATGGACCAAAGGCTATGCTGTGACACATTCTGTGCAGCCGGCAACATGTAACAATTACGGGCATCCAGCTCATATGAGCTGTCATTTACCTCCATTGCCTACGATAGGACGTATTTTATATCTTCAGTGAAGTCGGGAACATCTAGTACTTGCCGCCCGCCAGCTTATTAGAGTAGACAATCAGTTCCGTCGCATATGGAAGCATTGCTGTGCCATCTTCTGTGCAGCCAGTAACCACTAACACTTACGAGCGGCCCGCTTATGTGAATAGTCAGTGACCTCTTTTGCATATCTTAGCATCGCTGAGACATCTTCAGTAGAGTTGGAATCGTGCAATAATTACCGGCCACCAGCTTATGTTAGCAGCCATTTACCTCCCTTCCATATAAATAAATAAATAAACATATTCCCTTTTAAATATTAAGTGTAGTGGCGATGGTGCCATACTTATGGTCCCCAGAGTAAATGAGCAGTCAGTCAGCTCTACTGCATATGTTAGCATCGCTGCGACAACTTCAGTAAAGTTGCGATCCTCTGATAATTACCGGCCATCAGGTTACATCACGGTTCCTTAAGCTATATTGCGTATAAATAAATATATATATATATACAATATTCCCTTTTAAATATTAAGTGCAGTGCTGAAGATCTCATACTTATGGCCCCCAGACTAAATGAGCAATCAGTCAGCTCTACTGCATATGTTAGCATCGCTGCGACAACTTAAGTAGAGTTACGATCCTCAGATAATCACCCGCCATCCGGTTACATCAGCAATCTTTTAGCTATACTGCATATAAATAAATATATATTCCCTTTTAAATATTAAGTGCAGTGGGGATGATCTCATACTAACGGCCGCAGACTATATGAGCAGTCAATCAGCTCTATTGCATATGCTAGCATTGCTGTGACAACTTAAGCAGAGTCGAGATCCTCCGATAATTAACGGCCACCAGCTTATGCACCAGCCCTTGCATATACATAAATACATAAATACATTCCCTTAGAAATATTACGTGCAGTGGTGCCATTTAGCACTTACGGGCACCCAGCTTATATGAGCAGTCAGTCAGCTCCATTGCATATGTTAGCATTGCTGTGACAACTTCCGTGGAGTCAGCAACCTATAATACTTCAAAGCAGTCTGCATATTGCAGTTGTCAGTTACCTCTACTGCACATTGCAGCATTACCGTAAGACAGTATATGAAGCAAGCAGCATATTTTAATTACTGCCAACTACGATCTTTCAGTAGCTCGTTTTATGTAATGCGTATGCTGAAGCAAATAGTCGCCTCGTTTTCCCTAGATAGCCCGACGGTACCGATTCCCTTGCAGACATGCAAAAATATTTGCAGTCTAACGGTTATTTATCTACCTAAATAATTTTAAAAGCGCCTTCCCCCATTAAATAGGCTGTAGTTAAACTCATTCATTTACCGCATAATATACCACTAGGCGTATCTAGATATGGACTGATTATCCAAATTTTGGATTCTCCTTGCATAGTCATGTCTTTTTTTACATAGACGGACGCTATCGCATTAGCATATCATCTTGTACTGCATGCAAATAGCTTGCAAATGTCCTGACGATTGAGTCTGCCATTAACGCCCGCTAAACAAGCGCCGATTACAGCACTGTAACGGTTCCGTCCGAGCAGGTTTGAAATGCCGAGAGACGATCGGGCTGAAATGGAGCGCACAGTAAGCACACACGACAGTAACTCGACTAGTCTATGAATGCGTTAACACATGCAATCGGATGAGGAAGGAGCGTCACGATATCCAGCGAACGCAGCACGAAGAGGTGCAACCAATCGGGCAGTCACCGACCACGGAAGGAAGAACAAGACGGGAAGCAGCAACGTGTCTCTGTCCCAAAACGAAGGTACAATCAAAACAAAAACGCAAACCGTTCAAAAAGGTTATAAAAGGTCCGTAGGTGCGTCAAATGGGAAATATGTTCATAACGATTCATTGTTCAACGTGTTCGAGTCTGAAGAAGGAAAGAAGAAGAAGAATTAAAAGTGGCGGTTCGTTCAAAGTCCCATTACAGTTTCGGTTTCGTTACACATACACATTTTATTTTGGCGCTCACCATGCGCCCTTACATAACTACTCATTAAAACCGAAACTAAAGCCATGCCAAAAACAAAACAGTATTAATTAAGCATTCCGTACCTGTTGTGTACCTTTCCATCTCTTGGAGATTAATGTACGCCAGTTCCTCGGCCAGCAAATTAATTTCGCGCGTCATACCGTTTCAACCTTCCCGTCAGTGCGACAATTTAAATTCAACCACGCGCCAAAACTAGTTTCGATCAATCATTACACTGGTGGACAGAATCTGGTTGAGTGAACTTTATGGTTAAAAACCCGGAGCCAGTGAAAATGAACGAAATAATGAAGGAAAAATTTTATAAGCAGGCGGGATCTTTTATGAATCTAAAAAGAAAAATTAGTGACGAACACAAATTTATCGTGGCGTCACCAATTATAGCGCGTAGATCGTGCGCTATATATCTCGTACGATATTAGACTGCCAACCTGAGATAATCGGTAGAACACACAAAATTTAAGCTATGGAAAAAGTTTATTGAACGGGAGAAGACCTAGCTAATGCCAAAAATAGGGTACCAGAGGAGAGCTAGCAAGGGAAGATGTAGCTGGGCGTCGAGTGCGTGGACGAGGCGTCGTTCGTAGTCCGAGTGGTGCGCCTCAAAGGCGGATATCGTAACTGTTGCAAACAAACGGGAACAATGTTCCGACTGTAGTGACCTGGAGCTTCCCCTGTTTGGCTGCCGCATGCTGCGTAAATATTACAAAATCACAAAATTAAATTTTCTCGATGTACATAGCAAATTAGCCGCTCGCCTGTTTGAACGTTGCTCGCGTTTGTTTGAGTCAATATAGCACCCGCCTTCGAACGCCGCGACGCTCATTGACTCCGCGGCCATCTTTGCTCTCCGCGCACGCGACCACACCTTTTCCCTAGCTAGCTATCTTCCGGTGCCTTATTTTTAGCACCAGAGAGCGTTTCGCCCCGCTTAATAAATTTTTCCTAGCGTTACTTTTGGTGTTCGCCACTCATCGGAGGTTGGTCTTATAATTGCGTATTGGTTTTAAAGAGTACCGATCCTGCTTCCCGCTTTATTGGTGACGCCCGACTTTTGGTCCTTATCCGGTGAGTTTTCGCTAACCTTTCTTTTGAGATTTGGCCACATTTTTTCGCTAACGCGTCTGATCTTCACTTTTCATTTTCCGGTTTAATCTCGCTGGCTCGCTATGTTGATCGCTATGGAAACTGATCGCGTAGATTCTGACGTTCAGATCGGCACAGTTGCGCTTCCTATCGCACCTTTTCGCGAGACTAATCCTAAGTCTAGGTTCGGTCAGCTAGAGTCGCAATTTTCTTTGCGTGGTATTAGGTCCGAAAAGACCAAGTTCCGCCTTGTCGTTTCCGCGCTTCCGCTAAATGTCATCGATGACATTGATGACATTCTAGATCTTCCTGACGGCCAAAAGACTTACGATGCATTCAAGAAAGGTGTTCTGAGAAGAACAGGTTTATCCGATCGACAACGAGTTACCAAACTCCTCAACGATACCGATCTTGGCGATCTTAAGCCGTCTCAGCTGCTTCGAAAAATGCAGAGCCTAGCTAAACCCACTTCGATAGATGATTCATTTCTTCTGGAAATGTGGTTGCAAGGACTTCCGCGGGAGATACTACACCTCTTCTGCGCTAGTGAGGATGCACCTTTATCCAAACTGGCCGATACCGCCGACCGAATTTGGGAGTCGTACGGCCAGGTTTCGCAGGTCCACACGAAACTGGACGACGATATCGCCACGCTTAAATTCCAGATGGAAACATTGACTCGACAATTCGCAGACCTTTCGGCCTCCGGACATAATCGCTGTAAATGCTCTAGGAGCCGTTCGCGTTCACGTTCGAACTCTCCTTCGCGATCACCGAATAGAAACGGTTACTGCTGGTATCACGAACGATTCGGCCAGATAGCTAAATCATGTCGCCCGCCCTGTTCTTTCAAACGACAGCAGCAGGGAAACGGGCGGACCAGCACATAGGGGCGACGGACGTAGCTGGTCAACGCAGTCGCCTTTTCTTCGTCACCGATCGTAGAACCGGAGTTCGCTATCTCGTCCATACTTGCGCAGAAGTCAGCGTTCTCCCGCGTGATCCAAATGACCCGACCGAAAGTGTGACTAGTTCATTGCGCGCAGCTAACGGGAACATTATCCGCTTATATGGTCCACGCTCGCGCACACTAAATCTCAGCCTCCGACGCGCTTTCAAATGGATATTCCTCGTTGCGGATGTTCAAACGCCTATCCTTGGTCTCGACTTCTTACGTCATTACGACCTACTCGTCGACGTTAAGCGACACCGTCTAGTCGACCGCCTTACGAATCTCGCAGTCATTGGGACGTTGACCGACACCGCGTCAATCAGTCCCGTGTACGCGACTGAACTTAGTTCACCCGTCGGACAAACGCTGCTCGATAGTTTTCCGCAGGTCTTCCGTTATACCGTCCCGTTGCCTTCCGAAACCGACGCCGCGACACATCACATAGTTACGAAAGGTCCGCCTGTGTTCGCAAAAGCCAGGCGCATGACCCCCGGCAAGCTCAAAATTGCTCACTCCGAATTCGAGCACATGCTAGACCTAGGCATTATTCGCCCATCTAAGATCCCGTGGGCGTCGCCTCTACACATGGTGCCTAAAAAGTCAGGAGACTGGCGTGCATGTGGCGACTATCGCGCTCTCAATAACGATACCGTCCCCGACCGCTGTCCGGTTCCGCACAATCAGGACATCACGGCTAGCTTACGTGGCGCCCGTGTGTTTTCGAAGATCGACCTGGTTCGCGCTTACCCCCAGATCCCTGTAACCGAGGATGACATTCCGAAAACCGCAGTCATCACGCCTTTAAGACATTTTGAATTCTTGTGAATGCCCTTCGGTCTTCGCAACGCAGCTCAGACATTTCAACGCTTCATAGACTTTGTCACGAGAGGTCTCGACTTTGTTTATCCTCATATAGACGACATCATATTGGCTAGTTCTTCCGAAGAACAGCACGCGCAGCACCTCAAGATGCTTTTCGAGAGTTTAGCCTCTAATAGCATTACTGTCCACGCTGACAAATGCATCTTGCAGCAACCATTTATCGAATTTCTTGGTCATCGAATTGCCCAGCATGGCATACGGACGCTCGAAGACCGAGTCAGTGCTATTAAGGACTTTCGCGTACCGACTACGTTGGCCGCCATCCGCCGTTTTAGTGGGATGATCAACTACTACCGCCGATTTCTGCCACGTTGTGCCGACTTGCCCAGTCCATTGACCGAGTTACTTCGTGGACGCAAGAACGGCAACGTCGAGTTGACGCCCGCCGCAACCGAAGCCTTAAAGGCCTGCAAAGAGGCCTTGGCTGCAGCCGTTATGCTTCACCATTTCGACCCCAAAGCGCCACTCAGCGTTGCTGTCGATGCATCGGACACCGCCATTGGCGCCGTATTGCCGCAATTCACTGAAGGATGCTGGAAACCACTCGCCTTCTACTCCCGACGCTTACAACCGGCAGAAGTCAAGTACAGCATGTTCAGCCGCGAACTGCTGGCAGTTTATTCTACCGCCCGACATTTTAGGCACGTCTTAGAAGGTAATTCGTTCGTTATCTTCACCGATCATAAGCCGCTTATTTACGCCCTTCGAAATCAATCAGCTCGACACTCACCACGTGAGGTTGGTCAGCTGGATTTCGTGGCTCAATTTTCTACTGACCTCCGACACATTTCAGGTCAGAATAACGTCGTTGCTGACGCTCTTTCGCGAGTCTCCGCAATCCACACCGCTGGCCAGGTAATCGACTTATCTGCCATGGCTACCGCGCAGCTAACCGACACTGACTGTCAGAACGTCAAACAAGATTCTTCGCTACGAATCACATCGCATCCACTGCCGTCATCCGATGGCACAATCTTGTGCGATACTTCTACTAGACGACCTCGACCCGTCATTCCAGAAACCTTTCGACGTCTAGTTTTCGACACACTTCATAACATCGCTCATCCAGGCATCCGAGCCACGATCAAGCTCATATCCGAGAGACACGTGTGGCTCGGAATGCAACGCGATCTTAAGCGCTGGGTACGCGGTTTTCTAACGTGTCAGCAGGCCAAGATACAGCGGCACGTGTCCGCTCCGCCTGGTCGTTTTCCGCAGGTCTCAGCTCGCCTCGCCCATGTCCATCTCGACATAGTTGGACCCTTGGCAACATCCAGAGGAATGGTCTACATTCTGACAAGGATCGACCGCTACACCCGTTGGCCCGAGGCCGTACATATACCCGACGTATCCGCGGACACCGTGACGCGCGCTTTCATTGAGCGCTGGGTCACTTCACATGGCTGTCCAGCCACCGTGGCTACCGACCGCGGTCCGCAGTTCGAATCCTCGACCTTCAACGATCTTCTCAAAGTCCTCGGATGTCAACGCATCCGGACTACCGCTTATCACCCGCAATCCAACGGCATGGTGGAACGTTTCCACCGACAGTTGAAGGCCTCACTTAGTGCCGCTAATGCATTAAGCTGGACCGAAGCACTGCCTATGATACTACTTGGTATCCGATCAGCTCTTAAAGCTGATTTGCACACGTCCAGCGCCGAACTGGTATATGGACAACCTCTTCGATTACCTGGGGACTTCTTTTCTGAAAACCCTAGAACACCTCGCTACAGTCCTCAAGTAGATCGTAGGGTCACCTACGGTTCCCTTCTAAGAGGGGCTGTGTAGTGAATTGGAAATTCCTCTGTTTGGCTGCCGCATGCTGCGTAAATATTACAAAATCACAAAATTAAATTTTCCCGATGTACATAGCAAATTAGCCGCTCGCCTGTTTGAACGTTGCTCGCGTTTGTTTGAGTCAATATAGCACCCGCCTTCGAACGCCGCGACGCGCATTGACTCCGCGGCCATCTTTGCTCTCCGCGCACGCGACCACGCCTTTTCCCTAGCTAGCTATCTTCCGGTGCCTTATTTTTAGCACCAGAGAGCGTTTCGCCCCGCTTAATAAATTTTTCCTAGCGTTACTTTTGGTGTTCGCCACTCATCGGAGGTTGGCCTTATAATTGCGTATTGGTTTTAAAGAGTACCGATCCTGCTTCTCGCTTTACGACAAGCAAACCGCCTACTTGCCTAATACATAAGAATGCTAATTTTAGATTAACTACAGCAATACGAGGAAATCTCCAGGTCACTACAGTATAGGCACAAAATGATATATTAATAATATTTTACGCAAGCAGTACAATTTCCAGTCCACTACACAGCACTCCTCCCAGAAGGGAACCGTGAGAGACCCTTCGATCTACGTGAGGACTGGCTGTCGCGAGCCAGCGTTCCGCGAGACCAAGCGGTGAAACCTGATGCAGCTGCTGGGGGAGAAGCAGACGATCGGACCCTAGCGGGCTGCCACGCGTGTCATCCCTTAGGATGCCGATAAAAGAATAGGGGTGAAGGTTCGTAGCGCACGTGCACTTAAATTTGACCACGAGTGAGTGTTCGCCGGTTCGCAACATGAAAGGAAATACAATAAGGTCTGCCATGAAGAGGCGACAGCAACGAACAGGAAAGACACTTACCGGATAATCGGCGAAAAGTGAAAGAAACAACTCTTTTATCACTTTTCAAAAAGTTTTTCTTCTGATTTTCAAAATCTTTTTGTGATCTTGGATTTTCAAAACAGTCTGTGCCTTTTTCGGTTTTTGGAAAGTTTTCAAGCGAAGGAATACTTGAAAACGCTGTTAGAAGCAAAATGCTAATTAAACGTTCTAGGAAACATGTCGGCCAGTGAACACGACGACCAGACCTTGTGACCTTTTTAGACTTGGTGGAGTCGGAAGGCTCAATTGGCGGGTTTCCGGTTGTGGTGTTGCTGTCTGCAGGCGTTTCCTTTGCCATCGATTGGGTCGATTCGTCGGTGGTCGGAGGATTGGAGTCGTCATTAGACTCCGGTTCGACGTGGGCAACTTTGAGGCGGTCGATCGAAACATTTTCGAGCTTTCTATTGCGTTCGATAACGAAGAAGCGATCCTTACGTTGTAGGATCACGAATGAATCTTTGTAAGAGCGTTCGAGTGGTCTGCGTAGACCACCGATGCGAATGAAAACGAATCGGCAGTGGTGAAAATCTTAGGGAACATGAGACTTGTGATGCCGTTCTCGTACGTCGGGCGACTGACCGGTCGGAGCCAGAGAGTTTACTCTTGAAAGCTTGTCCGCCACGACGTTATCCTTGCTAGACAAAACTGAGAGATGATAACTAGATGACGGACTTCACGCGGAGTGTTGAGGTGAAGGGTTCCGGAAGGCATAAATAAGTGGTTTGTGATCGGTGAAGACTGTAAAATTATTATATTCAAGAACATGACGAAAATGGAGAACGGCGGCGTATATGGCGAGTAACTCGCGGCCAAATGTGCTGTATTTCGTCTCGGCTGTCTGAAGACGTCGAGAAAAGAACGCTAGTGGTAGCCAGTTACCTTGGGAAAACTGCTGCAGTACAGCACCGATTGCGTTTTCCTAGACGTCGACGGCTACAATGATGGACAATGGACAATGGACAATGGTTTATTACGGGTAAAAAAGCATCGCTTAACAAGTCCCGTGGGATGGAAATTATTGCGAAAATCAATTGCATAATAAAGTGAAAAGCTTTGTGGTGGACTCACCATAGACTTATGTGGAATAGTGGAGATGTTCGCATATCAAACGTATAAATCCATAAATCCATTGGTTAGGCGTTTGGCAAGAAACCGTTTGGTTGCGTTTTGTAGCCCCTGGCTAACAAGTCATAAAATGAAATGTAAGTGAGACAATGCATCATCAACACGTTTTTTAAACATCGCCAGATTGGGAGCAGAGACGACATAATTAGGGAGGGCGTTCCAAGGCTCACACACGCGGAGAGAAAAGAAATTTCTACGGCATTCAAGCCGGCTATAATGAATTGTCAGTTTCAGAGGGTGACCTCTTAGTTTCGTGTTGTGGTTCAATTCCAGCAGCGGACGGCAAATGTGGTTTGGGTTCTTCAGAATCTGATAAACCATTATGAGATCCCCCGCAAAAGCCGATATCGACTACTGTATATTCTTAGAGATTTCAGTCTAAGCTGATAGGGCAGATGAAAGAGGCCCCTGACATTCTTGGTTGCCCGTCGTTGAGGAGTCTCGAGCGCAAGAAGATCCTGTTACTGCCATGGCTGCCACGCCTGAATAGCATATTCTGCGTGAGGTCGCACGTAGGCGTTAAGCATTTGGGGAAAGATTGAGGGTTCAAACCGACCGAAGGCTCTGCGAAGAAGGCCGAGGTGTTGATTTCCGGTTCTCCTCGCCTTCTCTGCTTGTTTTGAACACCCGAGATCTTCCTGTACCAATACACCCAGGTCACGCTCCTGAGAAAGCTTCGCCAAGGTGTAGTCTCCAATCTTGTAAGCGCTCACCGGCTGGTGACGCAGATGCATCACTTAAATAAATAAATAAATCTTTTATTCTCAACAAGGTGAGGCACGCCTTTACAGGCATGATCAATTTGATCAATTTGCATGATCAAGAATGTGCAAAATTCTGATATGTTTGCCATAGCAGTTTATGTTTGTGTAGGGGGTATGTATGTATGTCATTGTGTGTGCAGGTGTATGTAGCTGTGTATTTTGTGCTTGTAGTTGTGCTGCTCCAAGCTTCAATGTTTGATATTGTCATCAATATGCGAGTAGAAGATTGGCGTCCGTGAGTTGGAGAGAATTATCAGGATATCCACGGGGCAGTGACTTCATTTAGTGGCGAGTCACGACCGCCACGTCACAGTGTTGTTAAGCAGACATTTGTGGCTTTTTATAGGGAGAACGCTTGCCAGGCGAAACCCGCCACGTCCTGGAACACTGCCGCCGAACTACTTGCTGGAACGCGTTAAACCCGAACCACCCAGCTGACACCACGAGGAGGTTGTTCGGCTAGCCAGCCATTTAGCCATGTTCAATTGAAGCTTGTTCCTCCTTGACCATTCGTAAATGCAATCTAGGTCATGTTGGAGCAGACCCTGATCTGTCTTGTTACTAATCGCCCGCCATATCTTGACGTCATCGGCGAAAAGCAGGTAGTTTGAGGTTAGGACTCTTGCCAGGTCGTTGATAAACACCAGGAATGAACGCGGTCCCAGCACTGAGCCTTGTGGGACACCACATTCCACGTCAATTGGATTAGAAAGTAATCCCCTAACACGTACTTGGAGTTTTCGTTGGTAAAGGAAGTTGCCAATCCAACCAAGTACTGGATCTCCGATTCCGTAACTTTGTAGTCTTTGAAGTAGGATGCGGTGATCAAGGCGGTCGAAAGTTTTGGAGAAGTCCAGATAGATGAGGTCGACTCCGACCCCATCATCAGCCACTTCCGTCCAACTTCCTCGTGCAATGAGTAGGTTGGTGGTGCATGACCGGTGTTGACAGAAGCCATGCTGTTCCGCTACCAAGATGTTGCATTTTTCCAGGTAGTCCATTAAACCCTCAGCGACGACTGCTTCCATCACCTTCGCGAGCACAGGGAGGAGAGTCACTGGACGATAGTTAACAGGATCGTAACTTCTACCGCCTTTAAAAATAGGGGTTCTAATGCCACACTTCCACATAGTGGGGACTTGTTGTTCATCAAAGCACCTTTGGAAGAACTGTGACAGTGGCTCAGCTAGCTTGGTGGCCATAGCCTTCAGTGCCTTCTGGCGGAATTTGTCGGCTCCCGGAGAACTATGTTCACGCAGTGAGAGTAACTTCCTTAGCACAATTGATGGGTTGAAAATAACATTTGTAAACAAAGGTGTCGGTAATGAGCTTGATATTATGGGACAGGTAGAGATTGCGAGTTCAAAACTTGGGGCGTATTGCAGCCGCAGGGCATTAGCTGCTTCTTCGGCGCTTTGTACTCTACCGCCTGCCGTGAATAGTGGGGGTATTCCATGCTTCACTTTACGAAGCTTATTGACATGCTTATACAGCAGTTTGTTGTTTGCCATGAACTTTTTGGCTAGGCACTGTTGATAAGTTATTTTGTCCTCACGGAGAAGTGCGGGGCAATGGTTTCGATGGGCCAGGAAATTTCCCCAAGTCTCTGAGTCGGGGTTAATCTTGTAGGCACGCCATGCTGCATCCCTTATCGCCAGGCATTTGCGAGTCCTACTCCTTATACTTGAGGCCATTTTCGCGGGAAGACGGGGTTTGGTCTCCGTTGCTTTGTTGACGATGTCGCTGAGCTTATTAACGAACTCTGCCCAAACGTTGTCAAGGGGACTTTTGTTTGAGAATTCCCAAGAAGCTGCGTCGGCGAGTTCTTTCAATACGTGGTAGCGTGTGATTGTATGAGTTAGTTCCGAGTGTTCAGATGGATACTCTGCATAACATACATAGTCAAAAGTCATTACTACGTGGTCACTGAGACCTAATGGACTATCCATCAATAACTTGTCAATCATGAGCTCTTCATTTGTGAGCACAAGGTCCAATATGGACGGTTTGTTTGCTGTCCTGAATCTAGTGGGCGTGGTGACGTGATTGTACAAAGGAATATTAGCGATCCGTTCCTGCAAGTCTGCTTTGAACTGCTCACTGGGCGATGCCGAAACCTCTAGATTGTGTAGATTGAAGTCCCCGGAGATGAGAGTGTGGCTGTACCTAGTGCGTGTTACTCTGTTTAGGCCACGGATCAAGCAGGAATCCATTTCCAGAGTGGACGTTGGGGGCGGTAAACGATAGCTATGAGACATGTATCGTTGTGTCTCAGTCGGAGACGGCACCAGAGTGAGTCGGTAACGTGTGTTTCCAGGTCCTCAACTATTGTACATTGTAGATTGCTGCGGTAGTAGATTAGGACCCCACCTCCGCTGCTGGGGCGGTCGTTCTGGATGAGTGACATTCCGGCTATCTCAACCTCAGCATCAGTCACCTCTTGATGCAACCAAGTTTCGGTAATAGAAATTAGGTCCCAAGCATTCGCAACCTGACGTAGTCGAAGTTCGTTAATTTTACTGAGGAGCCCTTGGGCGTTGGTGTACATACATGAAAGTTTCTCAGATTTAATCAATGTTTCGGAGGTTGTACAACTCATACGTGAAGTTTCGCCGACCAGTGAGTGGCCGGCGACTGGATGGGTGGATGAAGCAAATGAGTTTACGCCGACCATTAAAGGGTCGGCGACTAATCGTTTTTTGGATGGGTTGCATACTCTAGAGAAGTAGTTGATATATAAGCCGGTATCAGATGCTCCGAATCCCGGTGTTTGCTCGTGCTCTTCTCTGCCCCTCCGGATAGTATGGCTACTCTTGAAACCGTCCCCGAGTCGGAACCTGCAGCTGGCGTTTTCACTAAGAGTTGTGCCTCTACTGAATTGTCATTAAAAGGTGTCGGTGTTCTTGCTGCTTTCAGACGAATTTCCGTTGGCAATTTGCGACAAGATTTAATCCAGTTCGCTAGTAGTGCTTGTGCCATTTATTCTGACTGTAACACAAGTTTTAAGAGCCTGAGACCGCATCCCTTATAGTTTGGTGATATGGGGATCCTTGTCAACGAGGTGACCACCACATTTTCGAGAGAAAGAACCTCCCGGATGTAGTGCCATTGCTCGCGGTCATGCATCTGACCATCGTCAGAAGAGGAGTCAGTAAGCTCAGGAACACCGTGAGCAATCACTGTTTTCTTATCTCGACTTATTCTGTACCTATCTTTGTTAGCGGCATCCCCTGAACGTTCTTTCCACGGGATTTCGGGTAGTATGCGCACCCCACTTGAGTCGTTGCAGAGAAGATTCGCAGACAGCAGAATGGCCTCAGTCTCGTCCGCCGAGTTTAGTGTTACCCGAAGTAACCGGGGTTCGTCGTAGTGCAACGCGTTTGGGTGGCGCGAGATTCTTTGTAATGTCGTGGGATTAGCATGGACTCCGATCGACGTACAGATGGAACCCCACTGATTTCGATCGTCCGATCGGAGCTTTCGAGTCGAAGTGACGGATCATAACGGCGAAAGCTAATGCTTCTTTGCTGGCTTCGAATGCTTTTTGTGCTTCAGGCGTAAGATCTACTTTATCGTTGTTGCGTCCACGCAGAAGATCCCTGAGCGGTCGCATAATCTCGGCGCAGCGTGGTAGGAATCGGCGATAGTAGTTGACCATGCCGTTGAAGCGTCGAACGGCGGCGAGTCGTTGGACGAGGAAAGTCGCGAATTGCCTGGACTCTATCTTACAACGGGCAGATACTTTCGGAATCGAATTATTATCCGAGAAACTCGCTGCGCGGCTGGGTGAAAATGCAATTGTCGGGGTTGACGGTGACATTGTGCGCCTTCAGCCGCTCGAACAAGAGCCGTAAATGCGTTGGGTGTTCCTCTTCCGATGAACTGGCCAACAGTATGTCCTCGATGTAAGGGTGGACGAAGTCGAGTTTACGTACGACAGAGTCAGTGAAGCGTTAAGAGGGCTGCGGGGCGCTGCGCAGACCGAATGGCATTTGAAAAAACGAACAGTCAAAATGGTGTGACAACGGCGATTTTCGGTATGTCCTCGTCGGCAACTGGGATCTCATGATAAGCACGCACCAGTTCGCTCTTTGAGAACACTCGAGCGCTATGAAGACCGGTCTTGATATCCAGTATATGAGGAAGTGTTGTTGAGAGCGCGGTAGTCTCTACATGGTTGTCAGTCTCCTGACTTTTTCTGCGAAAACCAAAGGCTGTTGGACGGGCGCACGATCCCAAGTTCCAGCATGTGCCCGATTTCCGCAAGGGCAGTTTTGAGCTTGTCTGGAGTCAGTTTTTGGGCTTCGGCGGAGACGGGCGGACCCCTGGTAACTATGTGATGCGGTGTAGCTGCAGTGTTTTGACAGAAGTGACGTAGGTCGGAAAACTTCGGGGAAACTCTCAAGTAGCGATTTGCCGGCCGGTGAGTTGGCGGTAGCTACACTGGACTGAGCGATGCTACATCGCTGGACACTCCAGTGATGGAAAGTTTCGTTGTCTGATCGATGAGAAGTTGTCGTTTAGCGTCGGCAAGCAGGTCGAAGTGCCGAAGAAAATCCATCCCGATTATAGGGTTCTGGACACCAGCAACAAGGAATACCCATCAATGGAACGTCGCAGATCGTTGAGCGTGTGTGAGTGCTGACCGCATATGTGAATGCTAGTGCCGTTGGCTGTGCGTAGAGAACCAGTCACCTTTCCGAGTATGTCGTTAGGATCACAAGGAAGGACGCTGACTTCTGCGCCAGTATCGACGAGATAGCGAACTCCCGTTTATCGACCGATGACGAAGAATAGGCGACTGTGTTCACCAGCAAATTCAGTCGCCCCTACGTGGCGGTCGGTACGTTTCCCTGAGCGTTCCGATTTGAAGGAACAGCTTGGGTGGCACGACCTGGCCTGTAGGCCGAATCGCTGATGATACTAGCAGTACGAAGAAGTTCGAGGTGGTGATTTCGATGGAGATGTTGAAAGTGTTGGCGGTTGGTAACTTGATGAGCGGCATCGGCAGCTACTTCCGGAAGTTGTAAAATCGGCAAAACTTCTTTGTGAGTGCGGCGATCTGTGCTTTCATTTCTGTGATGTCGTCATTCGGTGTAGATCGGTTGAAATATGCCCATAAGATTCCCAAACTTGATCGGTGATATCGGCCATCAGCGTTAATGGTGTTCCGGCATATGCGTGGAGTGCAATGTACATTTCACGCGGTAATCTACGCAACCACATTTCCTTGACAAACGCTTCATCTACCATGGCGGGTTTGGCCAAACTTGGCAACTCCGTTTCGCTCAGAAGCTTTACGACACAATGACGATCTGAAAGACCAGTTCTTTTGAGAACTGCTGCTTTTATTTCCTCGTAAGTTTTCCTCACAGCTAGCGGATCGAGGATATCGTCGACGACGTGCGGAGACGACGTGGAAATATTTGATCCCTTGAGATCTGATGCACGTAGTTTGAATGGTACTTCTAACTGAGCAAACCAATATTTGGGATTGCTTTCACGAAATGGCGGATTAGCGATGGTTACATTTTCGACCTGGCGGTCGGGAACTAGGCTACACGCGTCAATGTCAAAGAGATATAAAATAGGCGATATAATACTCGAAATATGCACAAAATATAACAATGGACGAACGTACCACGGAGTTAACGAAGCTGAAAAGATTAGTAAGCGTCTTACCAAATTTTCCGTCCGCGCCACCATTTACAGCGGAATCGTTCGGTCGTTATAAACTCAGGTTCGTCCCGGCTCAAGGAAAAGCCTAAAAAGACGAATATAGGGGAAAGATAGACGGTAATTGTCGGAACATGCAATCCCGATAGCTGAAGGCACCGTAGAAAGGTTCTAGCAAGGAGGAAGGTGTAGTCGTCAGTCCACAGGCAGCGAACACTCTTCGAAGAGGACAGGACAAGACAGGATCGATGGACGAAACAAGCTTCCGCTTAACAAGCACCCCGTTTCGTGTGCCAGTAAGCGCAAAGGAGTCCCCATTACGGTGAGCTGACAGAATGTTCTTGGTTCTATAAAGGTGAAAAACAAGCAAGTGCAAGACAAGCAACACATTTCCCGAATTAGTGAGATTAGGGGCAGTCACTGAAGCTCGAGGAAATTCGGGAAACAGGGGTAGCCAATGTTTGTCCGGGCTACGTTTAAATTACTCCAGGTTCGCATGGTAATAGAGCAGAAGGAAGTTTATTCCAAATAGGCACAACCCGGTTTGCGAAGAAACTGGCTCTTAACTCTAGCCTAGATCTTTGCCGCTTAATTTTATGTAATGGTCCCACAAGTTGTCCGACCTAGCTGATTCATACAGATTGGTGGGCCTTAGACCAATGAGACCACTCATGATTCTGTACGTCTCTATTAAGTCATCTCCCAATCTGCGTCTTATCATTGAAAACAAACCTGTTGGCTAACCGATCTTCATATGATAACCTGCACTGGCCTATCATTCGAACGGTCAGTCTGCACACTCTCAATAGAAATAATATCTTTCAGCAGGTAGGATGCCCAGGCCTGAAAACAGTACTGCAGATGTGATCTGACAACAGCTTTGAACAAGGGGAGGAAGACCTCTGGTTTAGTACAACTCAAATCTCTCCTGAGACGAAATAATTCTTGCCGCGCTTTATTAGCCGCATGTCAGCACTGCGTAGAGGGCTTAAAGTCACTCGTCACGAGGACACCAAACTCGCGTGCCTCAGTGAGATGCTGTAGTGTTAGGGACCCATTAGATGTATGCGCCGTATACTCATCATCACGCGGAGTTAGTATTTGGCATTTACTAGTGTTCGGTGGTAAGTCCCAGAAATGTGAGCACTTAAGAAGGGTAGCAAAATTTATAAATAACGAAGCCCTGCCTTCCCTGCTGACAAGCTTCAAGTCGGCAGCAATCATATAGGAAAGGTCTTCAAATACAGGGACCGAGTCATTTATAAACAGGAGAAATAGCAGCGGACAGAGCACTGATCCCTGGGGAACTCTACTGTGAGCAGTGCCTGCCGTCAAAATAACGCCACCAACTCTGACACGGAATATCCTACCACAAAAAGGAATGCAGACAGCCAAGAAAGAAGTTGAGGGGGATTTAGAACCAGGTCACTTTTGCTAGCAAGAAACAGTGATTCACTGAATCAACAGCTTTACGGAAGTCAAGGTAACACAGTTCTACTGGTATGTCATCATCAAGACATTAAGTTATTTCATCAAGGAAACACAGCAGGTTGGTAAGGCATGATTTTTCTTGACGAAGCCATGCTGTTCTGCTCCGATCAGGTTGTTAGCAGCAAGATGTTCATAGGAGAGACATGTACCACTCAAGAACAGGAAGCTGAAGTATGTCGGCGATCGGCTTAACAATAGCAGGATCCGCATTATCGGGGCCAGGTGATTTGTATGGGTTTAAGTCCTTCAGTACAGAGAAGACATTTGAAGCAGTTAATACGACTTCGTCCATTTTGCACTCACTTACGCGATGCGACGACAACAGTGGTGAAAAACCATTGTCCGTTCGATGAACTCTATGGGAAACACGCAGCAACTCTCGTGCCTTAACAAGGTCTCCCGTAGCTTGTTGCCTATCTTCTGTGAGTAAGTTGCCAACGAGTTCCCTTAAAGACGCTTTTGACTGGACGTAGCTGTAATAACGCTTTGGGTTCATTTGTGTGTTTTGCGCTAGCCTAAGCTCATAGGAGTATTTGGCCTGTCTCTGCAATTAGACCGCCAAATTTCGATCTTTTGTAATTAAGCCACCTGCGGAAATCACCAGACTCATGGAACCTTTTGCAATGAATATTCCGCCGTTTCAAGGCTCCAGCAATACGTCAGCGCCACCATCTAGGCTTATCTGAATGGCGCCTTCGGCACAGGGGAGCGAGCCCCTAGCAACTGCGTGAGGCCACCTTCGTCCAAGTGCCACCTCTGTTCCAGCGTTGCCTCCTGTTCAGGAACCCAGGTAATGCGTGCGGCTCTATCCCTCAAAAGCGTCATGTTAATCTGGCTTAGATTCCGCGTCAATCGGGGTTTAGCTGAGAGCCTCGGTACACAAATTGAGAAGGAAAGAACGAAACGATTGCTCTTACCCATAGGTGACTCAACATTGATGGCTGACAAGCAACCATACCTGGTGGTCACAAGATCTAAGGCAGAGGGGATGCTCTCACCACGACTTCTTGTCGGAAAATTGACGTGCTGCACAAGGGCGTTTTCTTGTACCCACTGTACTAAGTTATCCTCCATGGAGTCCGCCCTTTTGAGAGCATACACCCAGTCGCCCTGTGGTAGGTTCAGGTCGTCTACGATTACGACACTTGACGCGGAAGTCGCAGCTCGTTTTAGTAGATCACATCTCCTTGTCCTCTCCTCGCGCTGAGGACGGGCTGCGATGAACATAAAAATTAATTCAACTTTACCCTGCACCCCCAGAAAACAAGAAATAACAGGAACACTGCGTGCACATGGTAAACGGAGCTTCCCAGTGACTGTAATGACACCTTATAAGCAAGAGCACTTCACCCTCATCTGGATATACAGGACGGTCTACTCCATACCTGAAGAAGTCGACCAACACACAATCATTCATTGAGTCATTTGGTGACAGCGAGATCTCCGTGATCGCGATAACATCGAAAGAACTACACCACATCGTCAGCTCTTCACACTTGTTCCTCACGCTACGATACTTACGTTCCTCACAAACACCCTTCAAATAATTTATGTAACAAAAATTCAACCGCGTTTGCCGCAGTTGTTCTCCGTGGTCAGCCACACTAGTAAAGTTCATCTCAAGCGTAGAACCCGAGGGGGTACCCCGTTTTTGCCACACTTTCGGTAGGTTTGACTGGGAATTCTAGCTGGGCTCTCGGAGGCAAAGTAGGTGACTGTATGTCCCTGCACGATAGGCTAGCATTGAGGTCATCTGCTCTAGTTGCTTTGGCGACACCGGTCACAATTGGTTTTTCACATTCTACGGTGAGAAGCCTGGTCTTATTGACCACATGTCTCGCAGTTACAGCTGACACGCATCTGCGGATAAAGACGTCCTACTAAGCATTCCGTTCCATTGAAGTCTTTTTATTGAGAAAAAGCGAATCCAGATTGTTTTCCTGGAGAACTAATTGTTGAATATTTGGACATCTTCTATGGCTTCCAAATGCTTGTGCTAATTGTGTCACTACTTGTTTAAAATCCGTACAGTGCTCGGAATGGAACGGCTGGATGCATATCGCTTATTGTGGCATCGGTCCTGAACAATACGAAACGCTACAGCTGATGAATTCTCCAGCTATTGTTTTCTTTGGTGATGTCTGCCGTACCTCCTTAAACGACAGACATCTTGTGAATGGACTCTCCTCGTTCAGCTCTCACCCCACTCCAAAGAAAGCCAAAGCACTCGCCACCCAGATCCCCCGGGTTAATCCTCATTCTCTCCCTTCTGCCTAAGCCTAAACGATGACTGGGTCAAGAGGAATGAAGGCCCTCACTTCTGTGCTGGCCTCGGTTGGAGCATCACGTCTCTCTGGTTGGGGTCCAAAAGACGGTGAACACGTTGGCTGGATACATTTGCTGACATGGCAAGGAGCCGACCTCAGTGGCGTTCGTGTTGTGAGTTTCTTTGTCCCTCCCCATCCCTTTAGCCTCCCCCTTCACCTAAGATCTCATTTCTTAGCACAAAACACAATATTTTTTTATTTTTGCCTAGTCGCCGGCTGGTAGCTTACGAGAACGATGCCTCTCCGTAGCTGATAGCTCAGCTGGCATGCAACTTTTGTATTTATTTTCCTTTTTCATTTATGTATTGCAGCACAGTAGATGAGGTGTTTCCCAACTCTAGCTGACGTGTATAATGATGATGATGAAGCCACAACCTCCTCCACAGGTAAGCGAAGTCGCGTGCCATCTGATTCTTTCTCGGAGCCAATGGCATACTTCCACCACAGTGAGCCCAAAACCAAGACATAGACTGCTGTTGTAAGGGAAAGTACCACTGCTTCTGGTGTGCAGATCCCGTCTAGGTATAACGCTAAGACTAAGTCAAAGTCTGGATCCAAGCCTTCCTCTTCTCAGTCCCAGTTCAAATCTGTTCTTGACAAGAGTAACTAATTGAAAACGCTGAGCAAAGACAGCGCAAATCCTCATGCGTCCCAGATCCCCAGGTGGGCCTAACCATCCTTCCGTGACCGATGTCTCATCATCCTGAACGCACCTGAATCCACCAAAGATACCCCAGCCTGAAAGGATGTTAGACGACCGAATGTTACTTGAACAGCTGACTTCTGTTTTATTCCACGAAGGTGAACAGGGAAGCAACATTATCTAGGCCTTCCGCTTGGGTAGGAAACGAAGATTCCGCCAAGGCTCGCCCCCTTAAGGTTGTGTGCCAAGACGAGGAAGAATGTCGGCGCGTTCTCCAACGGACCCCACGTCTCAAAGGCGAGCCGTTTTATCTGTTGTGATATCTCTCCCCGGAGGCTCGGATAAAATAAAAAAAGCTGTTAAAGAGCTGAGAACCCGTCGGGCGAGTGGTGAGACAGACTTTCATATAGTGGATTGTTGCGTAGTTCGGAAAATTCCGAGAACCCATTGGAGGCCGATTCTCGTCACCCCGGACAGTAAAGCAAAAGAACGGACTGTGTGTGCTGTTCGCTAATGTAAGCTTGATGAGATCCAGATGCTTGCCGGAGATGTTTGTCCTGACTTAATGGCTCTCACTGGAACATGGTTATTCCCAAATATCATTGACTCTGAAGTGTCCATCCATGGATGCCACCTTTATTGGGCCGATCGGCATGGAAGAAAGTCGGGAGGCGGCGTAATACTCGACTGGAGGGCGGATCTGAAGTCCCATCCAGTTGGGGTCGCCTGTGACAATGACCGCGATTTCGATACCCTTTGGTGCGGCATTCATGACGGATGCAGCTCTTTCTTGCTTGGTGTCATCTACAGCGAACCACTGGGCGTTGGAGCTCGACTGTTGGAATTGATCAGGAAACACTGTGCAGGAAAGGATTGACTTATTGTGGGAGATTTCAAAGCTCTTACTATCGACTGGGACCTCCTTCTTTGCAATCGTCTACCTGATTCGTTTGAATCAGCCTTCCTCGATACTGTCCTCAACTGCAGTCTGTATCAACATGTCTCCATGCCAAACCATATTCTCGCCGGCCAGTCGCCCCATATCCTGGATCTTGTGCTCTCCACAACGCAGTCAGACGTTATGGACCTAACAGACTTTCAACCCATTGGTAGAAGCGATCATTGTACTGCCTTATTCCAATGGACTCGTCGCTTTACTATTCACAACCCATCTGCCGTCCGCCGAAATTTCTGGCGTGCCGATGCTCTTCGTCTTAAAACGGCTACATTATGGATTGGTATATTCTCGAACATCAACGCTGACGGTACCTGGAATCTTCTGTACTCCAAGCTGACGTCACTCATTAAACAAGTTGTCCCCGTCTCCAGAAAGCGACCACTCTCTAGAGGTCCTCCGTGTATCGATCGTTAAGCGAGATCCTTGATAAACAGAAGACTGAAGTTGTGGGACCGCGTCAGGCTCACACGAACAGATCATGACTACCTCGGTTGCAAAACAGTTAGGAAGGCCTGTACCATGAAAAAACGTGAAACGTCAACAATATGAACTCTCCCTAGCCACAGTCTTTAGAAAGACTCCTAAGAGGCTCTTCTCTTGCCTCAAATGGAGCACCAGAGCGGGCAGTGGTACCCCTGCTCTGTGTTCTTGTGAGCATAGGGATCCAGTTCACGAAGACACTGACAAAGCTAGCCACCTGGCGCGGCAATATTCTTCAGTGTACTCGACAAAAGCATAGTTCTCTGACAGTCCCGTGTGCATTCTCCCGTCTCTGTTAGCGTACGGCGATATTAACACTGACGTCGTGTTGAAACTTCTCTGTGTGTTGGATCCTTAAGCATCGCCTGGTACTGACGGCATGCACTGTGGCCCAGTACATTGTCTCATTTCAGTCCGGACCTCTCCGGACCGCTTGGAAGATGGGCATCATCAAGCCCATACACAAAGGAGGGAACCGGCAAGATCCAGATAGCTACCAGCCCATTTCCCTTACATGGATAGTGTGCAAGATCATGGAACGTCCTGAAACGGGCACTTCGGCTTCAGGTCGAGAGTTTGGATCTGATATCCGGTGCCCAGCAAGGTTTTCGCAAAGTTCGCTCCTGCTCTACCAAATTGCTTATGGTTAGAGAAAAATGGGAAAATTCATTGGATGTTGACGAACGTCTGGCTGTTACAGTCCTGGATTTCAGTAAGGCTTTTGATAAGGTCCCGCATGAACTGCTTCTCTTCAAACTCCGAGGAATCGGCGTCACTGGAAACTTTTTCGCTTGGATTTCCGATTTCCTGCACAGTCGATCCATGCTGTTGAGAGTGAACGAAACGTAATCCGATCCTGTACATATGACTAGCGGTGTCCCACAGAGCACCTTCCTCGGCCCCGAACTCTTCAATATATTCAACAATCTGCCGTCTGAGCTTCAATGAGATCAGTTAATTTATGCGGATGATATCTAAAGATATGGAAGGAGGTATCCTCTCTAGCGGATGCTGATCGACTACAAAAGACGCTCGATCTGCACAATTGGTCGATTCAGTGACGCTTACGCATTAATCAAGACTAATGTTCCCTCCTGCCTACTAGCACTCCTGAACCATTCGGCGCTTACCACATAGGTGGTTTCCTGCTCAAAAATGTCCCTTCAGAGAAAGATCTTGGCGTAATTATGTCCCCAAACTTCGGATCCACTCAGGACACCATGAAGAGGGTTGCCGCTGCCTACAGGATGTTTCACGCCATCCGAACAGCCTTCTGCCGCCTGATGCCGGAGCTCTTGAGACTCTTGTTCACCTCGCATGTGCGTCCGATTCCAGAATACGGCCTTCCTGCTGCCTACCCGCTTACCAAATTTGAGCGTGACATGAAGGAAAAGGTCCAACAGCGTGGATCGAAGGATATCTCTGAGTTATGTGACCAGCCTTATCCCCTTCGGCTTCGACATTTGAATGTTTTCTATGGATTACAGTCGTCTTCACGGGGATTTGATTTTTATCCGAGGTATCCTCCGGGGAGAGTTGCAGGAATTCTTACACCTCAAGCTTTGGAGTTTGACTAGAGGCCACCGACGGAAAATATTTAAACCAAGGAGGCTCAAAGTACGGTCCATTCTTGCTCTATCCACTCGCGCTGTGAATGACTGGAACCGGTTACGGTGGTCCATCGCTGATGCGCAGACGGATGGCTTCAAACGACAACTTGATGTTGAGCACTTAACTATTATGCTTGCTGCGTCGCGCCAACGTTGATTAACGCAGGTTAAAACGCCACCACCACAGAACTGGGGATTCCCGGGGCGGTCAGGCCTGATGGGAAAATAACCATCGAGTTGAATTACCGCATTTTCCACGTCAGCGCGCCACCTTTTTCCATGTAAAAGAATAATTCCTGTATAAACATACTCATTTGCTACATAATTGTACTGAGTTCACTGCTTTTACCAAGTGCGAGCGAACGTTACTGAAAAGTAAGAGCGCGACTTGCGCTTTGTCGACAGAACAACGACTGAGGTCAGGCTGTCAGCTAGCGCGATGCTTGCGCCTATTTCCAAGACATTTATTTGTAATACGTTTGCAAGTGTTCCTGACTTTATGGCCGTAGTCGATAACGCTTGGATTTGAGGTAATATCGAGAGCGTCGGATTACTAGAAAACAGCTGGTCGCAATTTGGGGCGGTACCGTTTGCTGTACTGGATGCTTTGGAGGAAGGTTATGGGATATTTGGTAAGGTGTGATAAGGATTTATTAATTGTAAATTAAGTTAGTGGAACGCAAAATGGTGGTACCTTATTTTACGATATATGGAAGGGTGCTTGTTTTAGTGCGCAGGTTTTAGTTCGGTTTCGTTGTGTAGCCAGTCCGCTGGCGTCAAGGTAACATGTTAACAGGTAAGAGGTCGATCGGTATCGCTGCCTGTTGTCCTTACCTTCCCATTCCACTCCGGCAATTTCCCTTCCCTCTTCCGTGCCTCCTCAGCTGCCAACTTTATATCGGCCTCTTACTAGGCGGCTAGAGCGTACAGACGTCTACGAGGTAATTTTTACATTGCAGCTTGTCCCATTACTTGTACCTGTAAGAGCTCAGAACGCCGGACCGAAAAAATGTTACATATTTGCGATGCTGCCAGTTCACGACAGCAGCCCACCTAGCTAGGTTGTAGCCCTTGAGGAAACAGTTAACTTTCTTCTTTCGTGCTGCTTGTCGTTGAATCTCCCGAGCCTAATATATCGCACTCAATGCCTCTTGCAGGTGTATAAATTGATGCCGGTATAGGCCATTTTTGGCGCTGAGGACAGCGCCTACTAAAAGAGGGTAATGTAGTCGGTCTGCGGGCGTCAAGGTAACACGTTAAAAGGTAAAAGGTCGATGGGTTTCGTGTCCTGTTCTCCTTATCTTCCTATTCCACTCCGGCACTTTCCCTTCCCTCTTCCGTGCTTCCTTAGTAGATCAACCACTTACAAGGCGGCTCGAGCGTACAGCCGTCTACGAAGTATTTATTTTGCATTGAAGCCTGCCGCACCACTTGGACACGGAAGACCTTGGAACGCCGAACCGAAGGAATATCACAGCCGCAATGGCAGTGGATGATACGATGACGTTCCGAGCTATTTTCGCCAATATTATAAGGCATTTGATGAATTCTAGGAAGATTTGGGGTGGTTTCAAGTTCAGACGGCAACAAGATTTTACCAATAAGACGTACTGACCGCTGTGTCGTATGAGAAGAGGCCAGGTCAAGAGCTACCCGAAGGGATGCGGTACAATTGGGTACAATATCGTTGTGTCCATTGCAACATGAAAGGAGAAGGTAGCAGTCGGTAAGCGCGAACGTTGTTTTATGTGTACTTCATGTTGCATAGGTATGTCAGCCTCCGTTGTAAAGCGGGCATAACCATCAGTGCACGGGGAATCTACTGGGAGATACACTCGCAATTTTTGGTGCATTACTCTAAATTTCGCGTGCGGAACCAAAGCTTATACGTTAGTAAGCGGCGTCGGACTCCCGAGATGGAGCGGCAGGTTTATGGTTTGATGCAGTCCTTCCGTAATACCGGCGAACTGCGAGGCCATGTGTTGGAAAGGTGTACCAAACGATTGAAACGACAGGACTTATTTCCATCCACCATCGCTTAGGTGGGGTATCTAAGAGGGACGATGTAAACTCGGTTGCGGAAGCCTTGCGTAAGAGTGGCGCTGTGTGTGTAGGAAGGGATGGTTCGCAGGAGCGATGCCTATTTTTCGTCCATGCATCGATGACTTCCGTATTGGCGAAATACGGGGACTGCTTCTTGCGGATGTCACGCATCAGGTAACCTGTGGTGGTTACATTCTTTGCACTGCGTAGTAATCGACGGTTTAGGCGTAGGTTGCAGCGTGTTTTACGCTTTAATGCCAAACAAAACGGCAGGCAGTTACCCGCAAGTTGCGCGTGGGATGTCAGAAATGTTGCGCACCACTCAATCAGCGAAGACAATAGTGATGGATATGTACCTGGGGCAAATAGGCATTTGCGTCGGTATATCCACGGGCCATGGCGGTATTATGCAGGTTCCATTTCCTGCGGGACGCTTCAAGCAAACGCCAGTCTCCGTCAAAAGTGAAAAAGGCGGACGGAGGTTTGCAGAAGCAGGGGATGCACAGATTAATCTACACAAAGAGCGAATTACAGGTTAATAGCTGCTTAGAGCTATAAGGGTTAGAAGCAAAGAAGCTTTCACGTACCTCTGTCGGACGCAGTTGCTCTTCGCAGGAAACTTGGCGTACCATAGATTGCGCAAAGTGCGCGCGTTGGATGCGTTCACCCAAAACGAGGTGGAGAACGGGAATAAACATCCCAAGCGTAGCTTAAGCGCAAGGACGTCGCTATTGCAACATTTTGAGGCAGTTATTCGGACAGCACGCTACGCAGCATCGAGTTGGACCACGTCGGTAGCCCAGGTGCGGATGTCGAAAGTACACACCATTCCAGGAAATTGGCACGTGAAAGAATTGGTTTCTTGTCTGTCTTATGCTGCGGGCATATCTATGCGACATTTCTTCGAAGACGGTCACATCAATATGACCTAACGGCACTGGGTATGAAGTGCTATGTAAGAGGGACCGCAAGCAAACCGTTGTGATGGGTAATGGAATGACCCGTGGTTGCTGGTTCGTAAGTAAGTGGGATATGCTATGCGCACACACTGCCCGGGTTGCTGGTATGTTAACAGCCGAAATAACCCCGCTTATGCACAGAAGCCGTTGGTCAATGCGGGACCGTCAGATTCCCATTCCTGATTGCGAAACGTTCTCAGGGGAACTTCAACCGACGCCATCTACATCTGCCTCCCCGCCGGTGGTGTTAACGCGGGAGGAAAAGTTGTCCCGTGCCAACAGGCTGTTCGGTGACATAACCGTTGCCATGACCAGTCTGGGTACAACGGCTTTCCTTGAGGCGGAGCAGTTCTACCGAAGCAGCCTGAATACGTTACTACGTAGGCAGAGCTTGGTGTCAGTTGGAAACTGCCTTCCTGACAACCTCGACCAGGCTGACGCCATACCAAAACGTCACCGCCCCAAGGCAACAAAAAGGAATCAGTCGCTATCGCCTAAAGTGATAGAACCCCCGCTGTTGTGGACCGAAACGCATCCGCTGTACATCCGGCGCATCCACACTGTCACCTCTGCAATGTACAAAACCTCGATTAAACGCGCCAGGTCATGGAATATGAAACCTGCAAACAAGAACGAAAATGCGTGCATCATTTGCGACTCCGAAGGTAGACCAAGAACCAGCGGAGACGTCGTCCACTGGGTCATATGCTCCAAACGCAACTGGTGGCTTCATCAGGTATGTCTGGCGTATAACGGAGACGAGGAGCCCTATAAGTGCATCTTTTGCGTGTGAGTTAACTTTTTCTCACCCAATTTCCCTTCATGCGTGCACAGGAGAACGATATACCGGCCCGTTTTAGGGCCATCCTCTGGTGCTGCAACGGCATGCTTTCCTCGGTTGGTAACTCACGCTGCGTGAAAGCTGCTGGGTGCCGCTTGGAACACGCCGCATGGCAGCCTAGTGGGTGGCTCTACAAACGATCATTATACCTTGATCTGTCATTGTTTGACAAGAACCCCATTCTGAGTGGAAGTTCATGTATACCGTATGCTAGTCATACCACCGCTGAACATGGTTGCTAAGTTAGGATGGCATGAAACAGGTAATGGTAAGACATTTTCGTCCCCTGGTATGCATGCACACATCACTACGTTTTTACCTTGTATACACATGTCTTTCCATGGCCCACTCGCAGGTGTCCGTACGAAAAGCCAATAATGGTATTGCTCACCAGGTACTTTCAGCATTTAATTCATACCCGTATGACATTGCGTGGAATATAGCTCGGACCTCAGTTATCTACTTTGTTGATGAGACAAACAAATGTTCTCCTAAACCTCAGCGTGAACACTTTGCATGGACCTGAGCAACATTTCCGCTTCGGAACATTCACCGTTACCCTGGTAGTACATTGACGCCGTATTGCAGTCAGACATTATATGGAGCTGGCAACATCTTTTATTTACTAGCGGCCAGTTTATATGCGGTAAGTTAGCTTTTTGGATATGGTAGCATCGATGTGACATCTTACGTGGAGCCGGCAATAATTAATAATTATCGGCGACCAGTTTATGTGAGTAGTCGGTAATGTCTATTGCATATGGTAGCATCGCCGTGGCATCTTAAGTGGAGCCGGCAACAATTTGTATTCACTAGCGGCCAGCTTATGTGAATACTCAGTTAGCTCTGTTGCACACTTCAGCATTGCTGTGCGACAGTAAATGGAGCCGGCCACATCTTCCAAATATTCACAGTCACGGGTTGTATGTAGTCCGGTACCTGTTTCGCATCTGGTAGTATTGCTGGGAGACGTTAAACAGAACTAGCCACTTCTTTTTTCTCATACCGTCAAGCGTCAAAGATTTATATTCTAACACTTGCACCCAGTGGTGTTGCTGTATGACTTTTCTTTCAAGCATCACGTTTTGCAGCTTCCATAATTTCGTTCTAGTAACATGTTTATGCCATCTGCTGGAACACCATTACAGCTGCATACCAGTTCCCGCTGCAATATTTAGTACCATTTTTACATAGAGTCTCACGACTTACATTTCCCTGGTGTGAATTTCCCCCATTTCCGTCAAGTTAGCTTCTCCGGATACCCAATTTATAGCATTGTGAGTAGCTACTTCTTCGCATAACCGGCACTTTAATTCATGGTCAAACATTGCCATTTCATACATTACTTAGGGATAACATCAAAAAATTTATAAGAAATGTACGTTTGATGTATTATGTATACTGAACCAGATAATCGCCTCGTTATCTCTTAGTCGTCCGATGATAACCTTTCAAAAAGCGTTTGCTAGTAAGTAAACCTATTTACAGACTACTACCTATTTAGGTACTGAATTACTTTTAAAGCTCATGCATCATATTTAAAAAGGCTGCATGTACACATCGTTATTTGGGTCACACTATATCGCTTAGCAACACAAGAAAATCACGGATATTCTAAATTCCGCCTTTCACTTGCCTACTCATGTCTTTTTGACATCGCCACATGCTAATGCAATGGCACAGCACCTTTTACTACATGAACGTACCTGGTAAATATCCTCACCATTACGTCTGCCCTTACCGCTCGCTAAACCAGCCTCGATTACAGCATGTGTAATATTCCGTCTGTTCGGCGTTCTGAGCTCCTCCGTGTCCAAGTAGTATGACAAGCTGCTGTGCAAAATAAATGTTTCGTAGACGGCTGAACGCTCGAGCCGCCTAGTGAGAGGCCGAGGTAAAGGTGACAGCTGAGGAAGCACGGAAGAGGGAAGGGAAAGTGCCGGAGTGGAATGGGAAGGTAAGGATAACAGGAAGAGAAACAGATCGACGTCTTAACTGTTAAGGTATTACGGTTACGCCCGCGGACCGGCTACACATGCACCATTTTTATTTATGCTCCTTATTTCTCTTACATAACCAACTATAAAAACCAAAAACTATGCCATTTCAAAAACAAAGAGTGGTTGTAAATAAGCAGTAATTTTCATACTTTGTTCTCCTTATGCCAAAACACTTGCACAAATTTGCAAAGCTTAGACAATTACGTGAGTGGTGCATGCTGGACCGGAATTCTAGCCAATCTGTTACGCACATTCATAGGATACTTGAAATAGGCCTACGTATATTAGACGACTAACTTATTTCACCGTTTAACAAGCACTTTGAATATCAGTACTTCGCTGCAATTACTCAGTTTGGAATTTTCGGGAACATGGTACCATGGTTACACCAGACTACATTACTGCAAACGTTACATTATTGTAACACCGTATAACCACCTGCAGTGCATTTACTTTATTATTGAAACCCTTATAATCCATTCCTAAGTCTGGCGATTGCCTTCTTGATGCCTGCTGTTCCATTTTACCTTGGCCCTTAATAAACTTTCCGCCATTGGTTACAGCCCAGCTCCCGTGGCCTGCGGCCAGAAACCTAATTTCACGCGCCATACCATTGCAACCTTCTCAGGTAATACCGCGTAACGGTTTCAAACAGTTGACCAGTACAAATTTAACCTTAAGACCTGATCAGGAAAAAGAAATTCAGTTAAAATAAAATACATAATCCGCAGTCTGTGGTGTAAAATAATCCAACGCGAACAGCGACGGCCAAATTTGAATGCCCCTTTTGGTGATTGCGTCACCACGAGGAGGGACACTGTGGTAACGCAGCGATAATACGTTGCGCCCCTTTACAAATGCGCCATTAAGCGTTGTAACGCTGCTTTACCCCTACTCTGAGCCACGCACACTCATACGGCGAGCCTGTTAGACCGAAGTACATTAGGAACAGAACACGGTTACTTTTATAGGTCTCGTGCTCTTACTTCAGCGGTCTGACACAGGTGAATCGCATATCTTGTCTAGACTGGTCCGACCTTGGTATGGGCCTTGACTGTCTGGCTAAAGGTATAATGACGTCCGCATCATAACAACCATGCCATAAGGTCGATTTGCTTTCCCCAGCTTCCGGCGTGAATCAGCCGTGTTGCCGTCCGTCGGTAACAAGCCGTGGCATCCCAACAGACTTCTCGAAACCTTGTAACTTATTTCGGCTAGAGCCTGCTAGAGTGCACCATGGTAATCAGCGGTCTCGCCACCATGACAACAACGTAGTGCGGGCCTCCTGCTTAACCCATTTGCTGGCAAGAAAAGCGAAGGCGGATACGTGGTTAGACAGTTTGTGTTTGGACGGTTACCGCACGCACAGAATGCGGAGAAGAGGTCATAACATGTATCACTCTCCGGCGGTGAGGGAAGGAATACCGAAGGCGAATGAGGGAGGGCAGCGTTACGTACGAAAGGTCAAGTGCACGACCCGTAGTAAGAGGGACACTCCGGTAAACCCACTGCTGTAATATGATTAATGCCTAACAGGGTGAGTACATTAAGGCGGCGCAAGCAGTATGGACTAATAGGGAAGCAAAGCATTAGACGCTTTGTGTGAGTGTGTGTCCTGGGTTTTGTGCATGTGTCTGTGTAGACTAGCCGTCAAGAATGCTGACAGAATACACAAAATCACCTCTCCGCTGAATCATATGATGCGTCGAAACCATATCAGTTCGGTATGCTTTGTTCTCGGCCCGTCCTGCGGAGCTGCGTGCTTTGCTTAGTTTCGTCAGTGAAGGTTGGTGGCACATGCCTTGTTCGTCTGACACTTTTAGATAAGCTCCGGACCCGCTAACGTGGGCTGTCCTTTTGATGCAGCGGTTACCTTCACGTGCAGGATTGTTCCGGGCTGGAGAGGAACAGCAAGCTTCTGGTAAGTGGGCTGATATCGATGGTGACGACCTAACTCGTCGAAATTATTGGTTGCAGGAATAGAAAGTGCAGCGTTCCAGTTTGTCCGAGGAGCACTCCCAAGCATGTGTTCAGCTTGCGTTTTGTCTTTGGCTCGATGGAGTGCGGTTCGGTACGAAAATAGTGCTTATAGAACTGCATCCTCCCAACCTGTATCAGATAAGCGAATAGTTTGGATACTCTACTTCAAGGATCGATTAAACCGCTCTATCATGCCGGTTGCCGCTGGATGTTACGGCGTTGTACGTGAGTGCCGGAGGGCGTAAAGTTGAAGTAACGAAGGAAACTCGTGGCTTGTAAACTGCGATCCGTCGTCCGCTACTATATCCTCTGGTAAGCCGAAGCGGGAAAACATGTATTTCAGCCATCGTATAATGCTGGCAGTAGCCACCTCTCCACACAACTGGACTTCTGGCCACTTAATATAAAAGCAGGTCACCACCAAACAGTTCCTTTAATGCTAAGGCGCTAGGCTAAATGGACCCATGGTGGCAAGAGCTAGTTTGGCCCACGGTCGCATAGGATAGTCAATGGGTTGTATAGGGGCGGAAACCGGCCTTGAAATCTTGTCTGCCATTTGAAATGAAGAGCAGCTGTGAACAAGTTTTTCTATTTCGTGTGACATTCTGGGCCACCAGAAGCATGCGTCCACCTTGTAATTCGTACGGACGATCCCAGGGTGGCTTTCGTGAGCATATAGCATGATCTTTGTATCATGCTCCGAAGAGCCCCAAATTTTTCGGCTTGCATTAAACATTCAGCTATAAATGAAAGTTCTTGACGCAACACGTAGTATGGACAAAACTCTCCTGTGGCCTTGTTATTTTGTGGCCAACCGTTCAGCAGACAACACTGAGCGTGGCAGAGTCTCATCTTCCTTATTCGCCTTCTGGAGTTCTTCCTTAGCCAAAGTTGAGCTTGGTTCATTACTCAGGAAAGACACCAATAACCTCTCATTATAATCCTCACTAGTTTCAGTCTCGTTGAGTGGCAGTCGAGAGAGCCCATCCGCTACCCGCTTTTCGCATCCGGGAAGGAATTTAATTTGAAAATCGTATGTTAACAATCGTGCATACCAGCGATGTATCCGAAATGGCATGATGCCATTCGTTCCCGAGTAAGTAAGCTAGTTAGCGTTGCGCGGTCTGTAGGAAGAGTGAAATGTCTTCGGAACAAGAACAAATGCCACTTCCGACAGTGCTAAACACAGGCAAGTTCTTCATTTTCCCCGGCAGATTAAGAAAGTGCTGCCGCCGACAATGTTCTGGAACCGTATGCAATAACCCGTTCAATCCCATTTTGCATTTGGGATAGTATAACACCCAAGCAAATGTTTGACGCATCAGTAGAAACAGTCTTTGAGCACCTCTTGTCTACAATCGCCATGAATGATGCGGAAGAAATGCGGCGTTTTATCTCGTTCAATGCTTTTGTTGGGGGTGACCCCAAACAAATACACATTTCTGCTTTGTTAGTTCGCGCAGGGGTTAAGCAATATTCCTGAACTCCTGCAGGTAAGGCAGCTTGTAAGGACACATACCTAGAAAATGTTTTATTTCCGTGGAAAAGAAGCCTGGGTGATGGCACGTGTTTTGTCGCAACTCGGCTTCATACCGTCAGTTGTTATAATGTGGCCCATGAACTCAGTTTCACTAGCATTACATTTGCCCTTCGCGTGGTTTACTCAGAGGTTAAGATCATGTAGTCGACGTAACACAGCATGCAGCCGTGAACCATGTTCTGCTGGAGTCCTACTGGATACACATATATCATCCATGTATCCTATTTGACCAGGTAAATTGGCAACTGAGTGAACTATAATCTTTTGCCAAACTGCTGAGGCTGAACTCAAGCCCATTGGCAAGATGTTGTACTGAAGCAGACCATCCACAGTAACAAATGCGGTCAGTAGTCTTGACTCTTTAATTTGGGGCAGGTGAAAGTAACCTACCTGAGGTCCAGTTTTGAAAAAAATCGGGAGCCTGCTAGGTTGACTAATAGTTCATCCGCGGTTGGAAGCATAAATTTTTCTGCCACGATTTGACGATTTAGTGCCTGTAGGTCATTGCGTATGCCCACAGTGCCGTCCTTCTTGAGGACTGTAACCATAGGTTTGACCAATTCAGAACAGTTAACGGGTTCACTGAGATCACCCGCAATCAACAGCCTCGCTTCTGGCCAAAGGAATTGGACATGGATGAGCAATAGCTACCGGTTTAGCACCCTGCATCAGACATATGAGGTGAACGGAGGAGGGAGGGCGCCCAGTTGTTTGTCCAAACCGTTTCGGGTACTGTATCGTTAGCTCTTATAGGTTAATTTCCATGATAAGCATACGAGATCGGGACAGTGACTCCCAGTGCAACCATAGCGTTGCGTCCGAGTAAGGGACGGTTATTTTCGCGGGTGACATACACAGCAACTGATGAGTTCACTGCACCAGGTTGCAACACAATCACCACAAATCCCCGTATTTCTACCGGAGCCTTTGTATAGCTGCCGAATCGATGGGCTGAAGGATGCATAGCCACGTCATGTAGGTGAATGTCAGAAAACCTACTCGGTACTATAGTGATAGAAGAGACTGAATCAAGTTCCGACTCAACATGTGTGGTTCTAGCATTGCAATGACTGTAACAGTATGAATGTCAGGTATTGGTAGTTTAGGCTCTGGACAATTGGAACGATAGTTGGACACAGCACCTGTGTTATCAATGGAAAATACCTTTTCAGTGGACTGTAACTGCTTACTAGAAACGAAATTTGTAGGATGCAACTAAGAAATGCGTACTGAACGACAACAACGGGTAAAAGGTGCACGCATACAGCACTTTTTGCAATCCATTTCTAAGGCAGAGCCCTTGGTAAAATTGGCGTTATGCTGAAGGCTGCCGCAGCGAAAGCATTTCTGTGGGGATTGGAATTCGGTTGGCGAGGGCTAAAGCCTGGCAACCGCTTGTATGTCTGCGTGGACGGCGAAACATCGGAACTGTTCGGCCGTACATGTGTTGAGGCGAGCTAATACCACAGCCTTACCCCAAGTCAAGTTGGAAGCGTCTTCGGAAAGTAGACATTTCCGAATTCGGTTGTTGGTTATTCCACTAATCAACTGCTGTACTAGCACTACGCCATCGATTCTAAGTTTCGGTATGATTGGATACTCGCAGGGTCGTACACCGCGAATGAGGCCGAATTTGAGGCGAGCAATGAAGAGGTTCGCACGCTGGCCCCATGATGTGTCCAGCACCCCTAGTGCTTTCGGGAAGGTATCTTGTGATTGGAGATCCAAAGCATCAGATTGACACTGTCCCTCATCACCGAGTAGGTGTCTGAGAGGTTCCCGTTTCTGACCTTCAGTGTAGTTACAAGCCACAGGTAGTAGTTCAAGGTATCTTGTAAACGAGATTTTCCACTGGGCCCATGCCCTTTCTTTAGGACGTAAGGTCGGAGCAGACCAGTAAACTGTAGGAGGATGTAATTCCATGGTATACGTTCGTAAGCCGCGACGCCAGTGTTGTGTACGAAAGGTCAAATGCAGGACCCGTAGTAAGAAGGTCTCTCCGGTAAACGAACTGCTGTAATCTGATAAATGTATAACTGGGTGCGTGCATTAAGGTGTTGCAAAAATGATGAACCAATGGGGAAGCAGAGAATTAGACGCTTGGTGTGTGTCTGGGGTTGTGTGCAGTGTCTGTTTAGACTAGCCGTCAAGAATGCCGACAGAATACACAACAGGGAGGATTTGAAGACGGTCGCTTCCTTGCTGCTGGTGAACGTGAGCACCTGCCGCAGTTGGTTACGAAGGTTGGAATTAGCGGAGCTGAGGGGGCAAAATGGTGCTCGTCACTGGTCTCTGACAGAAAACCACGCGAATGCTCTCGTTGAAGAAATACTGGAAGAGCCAAACGCTACCCTATCTACTCTTCGTCTGCGGCTGAAAGCAGAATACGACGTGAAGGTGAGCGGTACCACGGGGTCCAGATATCTGGACGAGACCCTTATAACCCTGAAGAAGTCGCATACAATCCCGGAATTAATGAACCTATTGGAAAAGAAAAAACGACGCAAGTTGTTCGTCTTGACACTGCTACAACTACAGACGGAAGGAAGAGAACCTGTTTGGATAGATGAAACGAAGTTCAAACTCTTTTGCGTTCGTACTAGTGGTCGCTCAAGGCGTGGGAGTCGTGAACAATGTACCGTGGCGAACAGTCGCGGCCAGAAGGTACAGTGGTTGGCGCGATGACGAGGAAAGCATTGATAGGTTTCGCGATTTTGCATGTCAGCTACAACAAACGACGGTGCGCGCACTGAGTCCCAGAAATTCAGAATGCCCAGGGATCGTATCGCATCAATCAGTGCATTCTGATTTGTGACAATGCGCCGTACCACACGGACCTGGGGAACCTCTTCCAGGAGGAAAGGTATCGGGCAGGAAGACTGATATCGCTAGCGCCATACTCACCGTCGCTGCATTCTATTGAAGGCGTATGGAGTGTCATCAAGGCTTATGTGAATGAAGTAATGAGGACCAGGTATGGCGAACTGCTGACAGAGGATCCGGAATGCGTTCTGAGCAACCTCGAGTGGCGTACAAGGTTTCTGGAAAACGTAGTAGCTGAAGCGCGCGGATGCTTTAGGTAGCATAAATGCGAGCAGATTGTGCGACACGTATCCGGGAATTACGGACGCTTAATTCGTTTGCTCGACTTATATAATACGGTCCTTGGAATAAAACATGGTTCTGTGAAATAGTTGGCAATTTTGCTTGAAGGATAGGGGTGGGCCTGGTGCAGAAAATGCTCTGTATGGCGGATACAGTGCATTATTGGTCCTTAAGTAGTCACAGATATTTGTTGCCGTTGTCCCCACTGTCGGTGTTGGAAGCGCAAATACTTGGTTCTGTTGATTATGGCAGAGCGGAGGAGTAAAATGTGTTATATAGAGAGCCTGTTAAGTGGCTGGAATACTCGCAGGCGGCATTACGTCGGTGAAGGTTGGGTAGGTATTATTTGTACAGCGGCCCAGTGGCAATATAGGGCGGTTAACCGACACCACTCACAAGATACCGTGGCAGGAGACAGTGGATTGTCAGTCGTCCGCCTCATTCGAATATCAGTGCATGGTTGCGGCGCAAAGTGGGAAAACCGCGATAAATGCCGCGTACTCAAGTGGTCCACAGACCCGCGGAAAGTCGGTGGCGGACTACGATTTCAAATAAGTGGATGTTGCGTGCAGAGCATCAAGTGCAAGGTAAGTACCTTTCAAACCTATAACAGGCCTTCACGTAACTTGCAATGGAGAAGGAATTATGACAGACCAATAGATGCAATGCCGACATTCCGCAGCGCTGCGCTAATCCTTTGTTCATGGACTTACTCATCCGTTTAGGTTACTGCAGAAGCTACGAAGGTTTGCAAGCACCTGAGAGAGTTTGGTGTTCATCCGAAATGCCATTTTTCACTGGGCATGCACCCAATGTGCCATCTTGCTTTTAAAGTTGATATAGCGCAGTCAAATCACGAGCGCTGTGGGGAGCACTGACAAACCTGTTGATTTTCTAGCATTTGCTAGTGGGAGTAATACTGTTGCTTTTCATGCATGTGGCTTGTTTGTCCAGTTACACGGCAAATGCTACATAGATATGCATTTATATTCTCATGGAAAGAACCCGCTGCTATTCCCATCCCAGTGCTGATGCGAATATATCCCAGCCATTTCTGTGATATGGCCATCTGGACGTAAAGCAACAATAGGCCTTACTGACTACGTTAGTTGACATGATGTTAACGGGATAAGGTTTCGATCACCCACCAGCCAACTATCCCTACTGCAAACTTTATGCATTATTCTTAGTGCATCGCACAAGCAGCGCGTAGCTAATAAGCATCCGTAAGTGGTAGAAGACAACGAACTTTTGGCAAGATCCGTTGTTGAGGAATTCAGGTGTAATCAGAGGAAAGAAAGTAGAAATCAAATAGGTACTGAAGTCACACACACACACAGCAGTTGAAGAGCATAGTCTCCTGAGCCACTTGACGTATTGGGTACGAACATGCACTCAATAACACTCAGACAATCCTAGCACTCAGACAGTCATCACATGTTGCATGGGTACTCCGCTAACGAGCCAGTCAATTGCCACAGTTCCGACCGGGTAAGCATATGTCCTAAGTTCCAGACAAGCCTTTCACGTAGTCGCTGCGGCTGCGCGATGACATTGAGTGTCTGGTTCTCAAACCCCTGGCACAGTAATAGCCCGCCTATGCCGCATCACGTGCGTTGGTGCACACGTCGTGTACCATGCTGGCCTACTTGGGGAAGACAGTCAAACCTGGTTTAGACGGTTGCAGCCTTCAAACTTTCGTCCGTAGCTACCTGCTTATGTTGTCATCTGAGTGCAGTTGCACAGATTTCGTCCACAGTTGATGTCACCCACAGTTACCCTACTATGCGATCTGGGCTAAGTCAGGAAGCATAGTGTACTAGGCGGAGGCTGACCGAAGTAGTTCTGAACCGGGCACAATGATTTCACCCTTCCGCGAAACTGGTAGACACAGATCCAGGACGGTGGTTCTGCCACAATTTCGGAGACTGCGCATACAACCTCAGCCGTGATTGCGCAATCCCATGTTCAAACACAACCAATTGTAAAGGATTTATAATGTTGAGACAATTAAGGCTTCCTTCACATAACAAGATGCATGGTAGAAGATTCTAAGATTAATCCCGGTATTCTTAGTGTAAGTATCATGGAATGCTGATTTCCCCATTTAATACTACATTAAGGAAGTTTCGGTTACCTGAGGTTCTGTTTTTGGATATTCTGTAGCATTGCTTGCCATGCATATTCTTTGTCAAAGCGTTCCGAAATCACGCTTGCTTCACTTTGCGCACCTTCGACATTACAAAATGCATCCTGTATGTCATTCGATGACTACATCTCCTGTTGCCTATCTCGTCGGTCCGTTGAAAGCAGAGAGAGTGATTGCCAGTCTCGACTAAGACTGTTAGTATTTCGAGCATGGTAAACGGAACTACACAACGAACAAATGCCAGTGTCAAACGGCAAGAAAGAACAACATTTCGACAAGATAATCTGAATTCAGATATTCCGCGTATTTCTGTCAGCCGTCTGCATATACCTACTGGATTGGATAGTGTGCTTAGAAGAGTAGTGTGTAGATGCCTGATAAGATTGTCACTGGCACGGTTGGAGCACGTCTACGCCAACGGCTTGGAACGCTGGCCAATCTAACGGACTTGCCCTGACCTAATGGCGTTGGCTTAGCCCGGGGTGAGACGGAAATTGAGCGAGCGTGAGAACGATCCTAGCCGCACGTATACAGGCAGATGCACACGAGAGGGGTTACGATAGACGCGCGCTAGTGGCATAGACGCGAACGGTGCCCGGCTAACGGCGCACACAAAATCACGGGACCGGCCGACTCCCAACTAAGGCGAAGAGGAAGCAAGACAGGTGGTCCTCTGAAGCATCTTTCACGACCAACAAAGGGCGAATCACAGCCAATGCAATGGACCATTAAGTTACGAAAAATTGCTACCACGACGGAGTGGTAGTTTGTTAAAGAACATTGTCAGCATGTGCGCAGTTGGGCCGCATTTCGGAGTGGTTGAACACTGGTACGTTGTGGGGAGGAACTGGACCCCGCTTCCCACAGCCATTATGCCGGAGTTTCTGGAGCGTTATTGCGTGGATATATGACGGGCCCGCAACAGATCGATTGCATACAGAGATCATGAAAATGTAAGCTACATCACGTGCATTCATATAGCCGCTACATGAATGACACTTTTGTCGTTGAACACACTACCGAGCAAGAAGAACAACTACCGTTGGTGCTAAGCAACTGAATTTACAGTTGAGAACAAATCTAACAGCGCCTTCCAATTTTGGTGGTTCGCTTAAAAGAAAGCTACCCTATGTTTGACATTTAGCGTCCTGTGAATTACAAACAAACTCCGGTTCGTACCATATTTGCGATAGCTGGCCAGCTATGTTCAGAAGAAGCGATTACATGTGAGCTGCAACGTGTCTCCTCTACAGTACGCGAAAATGGATGTGCGGAGAAGTTCGTAGCAAAGCACTCAAACGGGAACCCGAAAACCGGGAACGAACGAGTGCCCGACGTCCCTAAGAAAAAAGTGTTCATAACGATGCCATTCAAAGGAGACTAAATGGCAGGGGATTCAGGTATCGCCTCCATCAATCGATAACGCATGTAGTACGCTGTTGCGCAGGTGGTTTGGCATCAAATTAAAAGTTGTTATTTAAATCCATCCTTGACATGACAGACACCTGCGCTTCACTATAGGCGTTGCCTGCGTACTGTGCTGTTGCAAGCACTGGAAATGCATAGTAAGCATGCGTCGTGGAGTCAATGTCATCGTCCAACAAGGCTTCAGGATCTCGCTGATTCCTGATGACAACATGTTTCGGCGTAGCTTGTACGTCGGTAGCAATGTATGTCACTGCGTGCAAAAATGGCTGCTTGCTTGGCTGCCTGTAATAGTTGTCCATGTCAGGGTTAGTGTGCGTGAATCCCGCTGTAAATTATTCACAAACTGCAAGGACGTCGGTAAATGAGAGAACAGCGTTTGGCTGGTTTCCGTATTTACCTGAATTACCCGAGGGAACTTCGTACGCCACCACTATTTATTAGCCCTACCGTGCTGCCTTCGGCGATAATGTGACATTTAGCAATACGGCAGTCTTTGTAGCAAACAGAAGTGTTTCGCTGTCGAGCGATGCGATTGACGAGGCCTTGAGGCTAGCAGACAAGTCACTGGGTGTAATAGAGAGGTTCCATCTGCATTCATAATCATTTAAATGGTCTCATTTTGTGAGCCGCTTGTGACTACCAGACTGATGTGGATCAAAAGCCTAGAGTACCTGTGTCCAATTCATACGTTGCTATTTGTATTCCAATAGGGGACAACTAGGCTCGGCTCTGTCAGAATTCCCTTTAAACAGGCGTTTGGTTTATCACGAACCGCAGTGCTTGGACGGTGGTACTTCTTGCAATCTGTCCTGACTTTTAAAACCTTCCGTCGCAGTCACAGCGTCCATGAACTGAAGAAGTACGCGACAACTGCGGCGCTAGCTATGTGATCGTAAGAAGTCACTTTCGTTCTTTTTCGATTCAGCTCATCGGGAATTCAATGAAAATGAGCAGGCTTATCGGAGCACAGTTTCTGTCTTCGGTTTCACACCATGCAAACGGCTACAGTGATATTATGAGACAAGGTGCTGTAACGCGCTCGTGTGGCTGACATTATGGAGTTGTGCTAGGAGATAATGCAGTAGAAAGTTTACAATATATATATCTACCAATGGAACCGCGGCCATTTAGTCTCTAATACGCGGCAGATGCCAAATGTATGCACCCGTTAGTTCTGCAATTTCTTCACATGACCGGATAAGCTCAGCGCCCAGTCAACCGCAATGTATCCTTGGTACATCAACCATCTCATTTCCTAAGGTATACCGGTGATGGCGGACAGCACAATGTCCCTACCCGCAAGGTTATTAGCAATGGACTTGTTCCCAATGCTCCCACACATATTCACCGGTCAAATACACCGCGATTACAATAACTCAGACAGTTGTAACGCGAACACTGTTTCCATTATATATGATATGGTTTCATTGCTTTTGATTAACGCCAGATGCATTATGAACAAACGGTATTTCCTAAGCATGCTTGCACAGTTAAAGGAGCTGCAAGCAATCCTCTTTACCGAAACGTGGTAACCAGCTGATATATTAAACTGTAATTCAAGTACCTCCTCTTGGACATATTTTTCGTAAAGATCGTTGTAAAAGAAATGGTGGAGAATGCCTCATGCAACTCCATCACATATGTACAGCTGAGCGGTTTGAACACCCACCGCTTGTATATGTCCCTGATTCTCTCTGGTTCTCCATTTCAGGAGCCTCGGTGTACTTGCATCTATCCGCACCCTGCCAAATTAATCAACCATGGAAGTTGTCCGTATCATCTCAACTTTCGATTTTGCATCGGAATAAACGCACAAACGAAGGATAAGTGTAGGTGATTTCAACGTACCGAAGATACGCTGGTCCTCCCAGACCATATCTATACACAGCCTTTAATTATTCAGTCAGAGTTGGTTGGACACAGTGAGTTACTATACCAACTAGGTTGATGAACACATTAGACGTGATGTTTACATTGCGTATGGCCAATATAGAGAGAGGTTTCGGAGAACATCCCTGGCAACGACGACAACATGATATTCTTAACCTTACCCGTTAAAATAGCCATCAAACAAGTACCTCCTTCCTACTACACCAGCCGCAGTATTAACTGGAAACTCTTCCGTCAAATAATCCGGCCCTGCGATTGAGATGCTTTCTTCCACTCTAACAAGGCATGCACAGCCATGGAGCACTTCTATCACTAGTTTCAGCAAGCCATAACCCACGTTGCTGCACAAGAAAAACGAAGCAGTGACGTTTATAAAGAAGCAGCCAAACGTTCGATGAGTCAGAAATCCAGCAAACCGATCGCGCGTTGAAAAAGGATAGGATACTTTACAATGCTTTCACAGATGCACCGACTCAGCTCTGAAATCAAGCACTTACGGTTGACGGGGAGAACATATTAAAGTCAAGCAACTCAACGAATGATACGTAAAGCAAAAGAGCTGGTCTGACTTCTCCGTGGAAGACCCAACGAACGTCTTTCCTTGATCACTGAAATGGTGAATGACATCCAGGCGCAATTAGCTCATCCTTCTTTACCTATATGACCCTTGACACTAACGTTATACTTAGCCTAAGGCTCCATCTAAAGTGCTATTGCTCTCAGCAATATCCGCCAAACATCACATCCTATTCGACCGTGTTCAATTCTGGAAGCTGATGGCTGCCCCCCATCCGTCATGCAACTGGGAGGGTCTGATAAGTCACTGCTCCTTTGTATATATTTGCCGTTTCACTGGAATCCAAGTACGTTGCCTAGCAATGAAACACTGCATTCATCAGCCGTCGCCACAAGGAATGCGCAAAACAGGAGATGGACAACAACAGAACAAGGCAAAACACTCTTATGGTAGCCGGCTTGTTCGTGGATTTAGTAAAAAGTATGAGGAAGTTCATCAAATCACTGGAGCTGATAGACAGGTCCTAAAGTAGTTTCCTTGACTAACGATCGTACACATTCTGGTAGCTGCATCACCTGAACACCGTACCAGACCGGATGCCACACAAACGGTTACCGAATCAGCAAGATCTCATTGGAGTCCGCCACACATTAATGGGTTGGCTATTATCATACATGAACGGTCCCGATAAAATAGTCACCTTAGGCGTTTGTTGCTCTTCTCCGCGTCCACTTACCAGCAGGTGTAAACAAGGATGTCCGCTCGGTACATTAATTTCTCTTCTTTTGTCAATGATAGCAGTTCGGTTAACAAACTTGGCGTGCCGTACTTATTTGTTAAGGATATAACATTTGTTCACAAGTACCGAGGAGTTTAGCTTCGGAATGTACCACCACACATTCAAGAATACATACATTCGCTTGAAACTTAGTGCGACAGGTGGAGGATGACGTTTTGAACACAACAGTCAAGTATCATATGTTGCGGCCGTTTGACACCCGAGGTATCCATCACACGTAACAGGGAACGCATCTGTGTACAACGGTCTACCCGTGACCTCGAAATAAGATATTCTTGCACCTTCAACTTCTCTCAACAGATTGAGTACCAGATAGCACGAGCCAGACAATCCTTTGTTAAGATCTCGCATCACATGAATACAAGCACAGCTGCAGTTGAACTATGTAAAACCCTTAATCGTCCCATGCTGGAGTACGGCAGCATAATCCGAGGCAATATGAGGAAATCAGACAGACCCTCAATAACAAGCGTTCAACTGTCTTTTACTAAATACGTATTGTTAAAATATGCTATCCTAAACTCTCGGGAGCGATGCCAGCAACTCCATTCGCTTTGGCTGAGAATAATAAAAGATAACGAGACTGCTGCACCATCTGATTAATGACAACATCCATTGCAATCGATTCATCTATAACATTGTATCACCATTACACGCGAAACATAGGTAACAAACACTCTACCCTGAGTATACCACGAGGCAAGACAAATTTGCGGTCTAACTTTCGTCTCATCATATATGCTTCGCTGTGGAATCGATTGCCATTCAACATCAGGTCGTGTAAGACTGTGCAATCCTTTCTCAGTAAGTTGGGAAGCTACCTCTACCTGGACACCATTATGTCGCTTTTCCGTGGGAGTCATTTGAAGATCTATTCAATTAAAGCCCAGATAATCTCTAATGGGTGTAATATAACCAATTCACGCAACGTACTTAGTTCTCAGTGTCCACAATTTACTTAAACTGCAAATTGACCTCCCACCATCGCATGAGACAAACATATGGGGCAAATACCTTGCCAGAAATGCAGACAAATATAAGAAGCTAACGTGATATTGCTCTTACAAGGGCATGACATCACCTGTGTGTGTATGTTCTGTGCCAAATATTGCCACAGCTTTTCAGTTGAGGAGAAACATGCCTACTATGCTTATGATTATCTTCATGCGGTATATTGTTTCGACCAGATGCTATACTTATCTGGAGCCTGAATGTGCCACTGGTACTGTGCACCTTGGACCGAGCACAAATTGTGCGTTCAATGCTTTTCGGCTGGTAGGAGGTGTTGGAAATTTGGCACAGGACAGGTAGCCGGCTACAGGCCGGACCAGAACACGAACCAATGATAACTCTTCCGACAAAAACCTGTTGAACTGGTGCTGACGGAGAACGTGCAAACACCTCATCCAAGGTTTAGCAGCTACAGTCAGGTAATTGTTGGTGACGCCTAGCACTAGTACTCTCATCCTTGTGTGTCTTCCGTTAACATCAATGTGTCCACCTACTCGGGAGCATGCTTTTCCCCCATAGACGCATACATCTAGCACTGTGCCTACATCCAGCAAGTCGCATTGGTTAATGTCCCATGATCAATGAGAGTGTCACTGATAGTGCGTGCATATAGCCCCGCGTGAAATTGAATGCACAACAAGTTATTTTGATTTTTGTAACAAGCTAACTTATTAGCATTATGCGTGGATTTGCCTGTACAGGTATAGTGTGATAACCATCCGTAGGTTGCTGTGCGTTGTTTGTATACGGCGCGGATGAGTAGCAGCACATGAGTTCGCTTCGACGCCGGCCAAATTCGGGCTCACCATCAGCACAAGTAAAACTGTCAGTCTTTTTTCGCCTTCTCCAGAAATGGAACGCGTGGGTCTGCGACAAATCCACATTGGCAATGATGTTTTGGAATACACTTTGAGACTTACGTATCTAGATAGCATAATGTCCACCAACCTACAGACTACAAGCGAACTGCGCATGCGCGCATCAAAGGCAGCTGCTACACTTGGCAAGCAGGAAAAATGAGCGTGAAACAAACACCAGCTCATTGTCGGGACGAAGCTGATGGTATACAAGTTTACGGTGTTGTCCGTTCTGTTATACGGCAGAGAAAGACCGATGCTCTATCGGAAGGATATCCGTTATCTGGAGCACTTCCATCAACAGTACTTGCGTCGTATTATGCGGATCAGCTGGCATGATCAAGTTGCAGACAATGAGGTGCTCCGGCGTAGTTTCGTGTGTGCAGTGGACTGCAATACTTATGTTTCGGAACCTGAGGTGGCTGGGGCATATTCGCTGCATGGGTTCGACTTGGATACCAAAACAGCTGCGTTATGGCCAATTGCGTGCAGGGAAGCGGCACGGGGAAAACCGAAGTTACGTTACAAGAACACGACCAAGGTGAAGTTAGCACGAACTAATGTTGATTTCGGGTGTTGGGAGTCGATGGCAGTGGATCGGCGTCCATGGCGAGAGGATATCAAGGACGCGGTTGCCCAGGAGCAAGAGAAATCACTACTGCACGCGGAAAAGAAACATCGGTTGAGAAAGCGACAGGTGTCGACGGTGGATAGCCCATCGAGGTCGAGCGCATTGTGCTGTAGCATAAGCGGTCGCGAGGGCCTCAGCCAAGTGGGCCTGGCAAGCCAACAGTGTCGCCACGCTGGGCCAACATCTAGGAGGAGACGAGTATTCTAAATGTGTAGTCATCATCAGAGCAGCGTTTGGTAAGTTCGCTGCTTCCGATTCAATTTTCTAACCCAGGTCAACAATACGGCTGGTGTGGTAGGCGTGCCGCATCGTTGTTGTAGTTGGTCTGTACGTCTACCTGCGTGTTGAGTTTCTTGCATTTCAGGGGCTGGTTGCTGATTGATACCCATGGTGTGGCTGCGCTTGATGTGAATGTTGACAAGGTGCCTACCCGTCTACTATCCACCACATTGCCTATACTGAGTTCAGGAGGTTATTCGCTGCTGGGGGAAGGGACGAGATCACGGTCTTCGTGGCCGTATTAGGCTCAAAAATGGTTTCATGCATCCAGTGTGGAAGGAGTTACGGCCGAGCCACCGCTTTATGTACGTCTGGTACGCATAATTTCCCAAGTAGGCATGAATGCTTCTTCCCGGTTGGTTGGAGGAGAGTGGGCCTCCTCACGGATGAAACATGGCTCCCATCCACATGCCTCCCGGTCTTATTCCTTCGGATGTAAACAGGATATAGGGTGTGTGGGTGAAGCTGTGGGTGGTAAAGCGCAAGCCATCCACGGTCCCTGCGTACGCGCAGGCGGACCGTGGCTGACTAATGGGGACCGGAGTGACAGGGGATGCCGCCAACCAACAAGATTGGCCTGTATGGAATACTACGCATCTTCTTTTGTATGTTCTCCAGACAGCCAACCAATTAAGGTAAACCGTAGATGTGAATGCCACAAACACCTAAAGAGAAACACCCACGCGAGCGCTATTCATAACTACCAGTGGCGTTTTTGTCACATTTGTCCATAGCCAGGTTCACTAAATAGATTATTCTCATAAACCTAACAACAAGACGCAAGTCGATTCAAGTGGGGTCTGCTACGTTACGTCCATGTACGACTGCCACAGCTATTCTCGGTCTAATCCGTAAGAGACTATGAAGAATTCGTCTAGACAACATCCTAGTTGGTCAAATGATGTCCAGTAAGGAGGAGGACTACGGGTTCCAAAAATGGAAGCTAGGTAACATAACAAACATTCGGGTTAACTTTTTGCAGCAGTTTGACGGAGCATTTAACAGTTAAATAGCGCATCCATTCTTAAGACAGTCACACTAAATGACATCAACAAACAAGTAAGACATTCGCAGTAAATTGGAGGCATGTACTGATCAGTAGCGGCCCTCTCCTCATCTTAATCAACGGATAGACCTAGATGAGGTGACCTGGGAGGTTCCGAATCATAAGGTGATTTAGATCTCGTCTATGTAGAGCCTGACTCCGATCCGCCGTTAACACCAATGCAGCTGGCCATCACATACAGGATTAGAGAGTATAGCGAATAGCCTCAATAGACAAAGCTCCAAATTCTATCCATGAACACCTGCGGATTGTTTGTTTGATATGTGTACGTACGACTCCCGCAGAGTGGACAGAAGAAATGCTTGATAGGTGAGCTCCGCTAGGAGTGGAGACTCTATAACCAAATGGGTCTCTCCTGACCGATTGATGAAATGCGCCAATCAGTGTTTTTGAGTTTCATTAACAGATTGGTGAGGTAGTATCAGTCCGGGTTAGAGTTAGACACTGGCCAGAGAAGTAGAGATTAGTTGGAAGTCCATTCGTTGTCAAAAAGAAGCTAAACACCTCTTGAGGATACGCACAGGAACAGGTTAAGTGGTCTCATCAATAATGACTGAAAGCAGAAGCAACAAGAATCTCGGAGACCTGATAAAGATAGGCAAGCTTAGAGCGCATGGTCCACATAATAAAGCTAAAATACTTCAACAGCCCATTCCCTAGGTTTCAATCTAAACAGGATAGCATCGCATGAAAAAGGCGGCTTTGACTCCTTTTACGGGCTAATACAAAGTTGAGAGGAAAAGGCGATTAGAGCAAATCTAGTCATATACCAGACCAAGATGGAAGCCGTGCAAGTGAATAAAATTGAAGGCAAATGCCAAAATGTGAACAACAGAGCGTAAAACGCTTGTAGTGTTGTTGATGGTGCTGCTATGCACTATCAAAACATTCCCATATCCAACAAACACTCGCATTCGAGTAGCGTGGGAAAAACCGTCATAGCAAAACTCTCACTTCGGATAGAGACATTGCCGCCACAACCCAGTTAGCGTTTAATACCGACCGGGGTTGGAAAAGGACTAGGGTCGCAAGTCTGACATAAGGACGAGCGGTGGCTCACAAATGAAATGCCATAGGCCTGATGTGGGTATATCCTAGGCATCACTTCGCGCTCAGATAGCGCAAAGTGCACAACGTTCTCCAGACAGTTCACGGTGCAATGAGTATGAAGATCACAAACAGGATTCTAGCGGCGTTTAACAAAACTAAAGTGTCGATCGACGAAGTCATAGTAACAAACAAGAATGATGGTATTGTAGACCGGGAAGCAAGCTAGGTTTGTGCGGCAGCCTAGACACCAGCCGCGGTATGAAGAGCTTTGCTTTGGAGACAGATGAACAGATGTGAGGACTTAGTGCTAACTTCCCAAAGAATTGCGTATGTGCAACAAACTACAGTACACTTAGACACTAGGATTGTGGTGAAGGATAGCAGCTTATCCGATTCAGATGAAGTAAAAAAATGTTCAGCTAGTTTACATGACCAAAGCCACCGTCCCAAATAACTTCAAGTCATTATGAAGGACTTCTAAAAGGTAACGATATCAGGAGAATGATGTTTGTGCAGCTGTATCCTGATGCGTGCCTTAGTAAGCCCCAGTGGCGAACCTAATGCACGACAATTTACATCAGTTTGTTGAAGATTCTGGGCAGATTTCAAAAGTGCAGATTAGATCCAAAAACATAAGATCAGGAGAGAGCTGTTGATAGAGCGATTGAATAACGGACCGGTGAAAATTCTGATGGTAGATAGCAATGTGCGTTGTGGATTCAAAACACTGATCAAGTCAACGCATCCTTCCGAACCATGAAAACGGGGCAAATGGTTATCACATAAATCGTCGTTCAACCGGTCACACAAAGTAAGTAGAGATCAGCGTCGGTTAAAAGAGAGGTGAAGTTTCTCATTTGAGGTATAAAGAAAGGAAAAGTCGCTAACAGCGCTTCAAATACGAACAAGGTAAGCAGAAGAGAGTTAAAGGGCACATATTATAAAATCATCAGTGATCAATGTGGGATGTGTGAATGAGGTGGTAGCATCACGGTAAAAGAAAAAAGCAGCGTCATAGAGGATACGTCTACAACAAAGCACACTGCCAGAAAGGTTTCCTACATTAGTGAAATAAGAAAGCAAACTCGGCACATTGGGCGCGCATGCGAACGCGGATGGTGATATGGCCAGAAGATCAGGAACGCCGAAGGGAGCGCAACACATAAAGAATCACATGACAAGCAGAGCCAAGAAAAATTCCACGATGGAAAGAAAAATAAACTCAGACGAAAGATGGAGACTGATTGAAAATAAAATGAAGAAAACCGTAGGAGACATGTGGTGATGAGGAGGAAGAATACGGCGAAAAAGAGAATGATAACTTAAAGACAAAGCAATCCCGATGACGATTATACAACTTCGGCCTGGGCATGTGTCATTTTTAAGAAACATAAGCGATGAAGTAGGTGCGTCAGAGCATGAAAGTCGAGGACTGCTTGGATGAAACATAATTATAAGAACAGCCGAGATGTGCTTGTATAGTTTCACCATGATCAATATTTCCAACGATGCCGCGAGTTGGAAGCCTATCAAGAGAAAGTAGATAGTCTGTAGATGGCTGAAATTTGAGCATGCGTAACGATGAGATGTAGAAAGGGACCGGTATGACAATGTGCTATGGGGATTAGTAAAATGGATTCATGCTGGCTTGATTTTGAGGCAGCACGGGGTTCGACGCAGACCAGGGGTTTCCATGCATAGACACAAAATAATTAGCCGGAGCGACATTGAACGGGGATTGGATCGTTTGTAAACCACGAAGAGGTGGGTGTGATGGCGATAGATTCGATGAAGAAGGTGCAAGGGGCGGGGCGAGTTGGTTCAAGGATAACTTTGCCGGTTGATTAGCAAGGAAAGGATTGGCCGATGGCCCACCGCCAATCGGACGTAGACCCACTGCAAAAGGGTTCGTGGACGCTGAAGTGATGAAACGGAAGGGAAAACGCTGGATGGGTTGCAATCAAATGAATACAAAGTAGATAATGCTGAAGAAAATCCCATACACTCAGGGTGACAGATGCGTGGGTATGAAAAATGCCAGTCTCCCATAAGGAGGAAAACTTGATTTGAATGGTAACAATCAGCGGAGCGGCTTACGCAAGAAAACAACATCGTGAGGGTGAAAGAAGATCGGAGGGGGCACGCCAAAAGTGAAGTACAAGAAAAAGCACCAAGAATGAATCGTTAAAGCGAACGGCGTGAAAGAGAATGTTGCACATGATAGATGGAGCCAAGCTGATTTCACGGGAGGAGGGGAGCAGTTTCGGTTTGAAAAAACTCACTAAAAATTGAAGTAGGAGGTACTCGGGCTGATGAGAACAACGGTGTGGGAATGGAAAAAAGAAATTAAGATAATGCGCCCCAAATCATGTATTTGGATGATGGAACGATCCCATGCAATGTAAAAGACGAGTACGTCCGTCAAGCGGAACATAAAGCCTTTATGTTATAGTCGACATGAGTTAGCGTTAAAAAAAGCGAAAACATCCAGTGTTGCATGAGACTAGAAGACAATATCAAGTGAACTATAGAACCGGAGGCAACTTGCATGGAGTGTGTCAAACGTTACTTGAGCAAACCCCTAATGAAACAGCCTTTGCGTGATTTCACCGAATCGGCTGAAAAATGTCTTATACCAGATAAACATCAGCATCTGCAAAGGAAAGATCTCTGACAGAGGGAATGCAGATAGATCTAAGCAACCGAAATAGAACATTTTAATAGGTGAGGGCTAAGGAGAATGAGTCATGAGCGGGAAACACCCAACATTCCCCGCAGCTTCAGACGTGGTCCTCCTGGTGATCAAATTTGCTGAAATTCACTTAAACGTGAATCACAGAGCTGATAGAAATTGCGTGTCGCAATCCGTGCTTCGGAATGACCCATTCATTTTGAGAGTCGGGTTGTTCATTTCCGGTTACCGAGAGTCTAGGACAGCCCTGGGGCTTTGAAACTCGAAGAGAGATAAGATGATGTATAGAGTAGCTAACTTTTCAGTTATCGAAGAGAATAACAGTAAACTGCTAATAAGCAAATGACTGTCACCGGGATGAAGCTAACTTATATAACGCGCGAATCATTAACGAAGAGTCAAGAAAAGTGAAATGAATAATAGAACGGGTAGTGAAGGAAAAGATCAACAGAACCGTCAGAATAAGCGATAGTGAGGAAAAGTAATAAGGGCAGTCTTCGCGATCCAAGAAGTGGCCAAGCAAATAGATGCCGTGCTAAACTACTACTACAACAACTACTACTACTGCCACTACTACTACTACTACTAGTAGTAGTAGTAGTAGTAATGGGTGATGGATAAACTAACTGACATCCAAAGTGAGCTTCATTCAGTAAGCTGTTGAGACGGACCCCGAGTGATGCCAATGAATGGAAGCAAAAGGGAACAAAAGTGATGGGCAAACAAGTCCACAAATCGCAAAGTCAACATACGTTACACTGAAGGATAATCTGTACACAAGCTGTTTTACCAGCAGTTTTGCACTGAACGAAGTGTGTGGTCATCAGAGGAGTGTAGTCTGACAGTTTGCTATCAAAGACAGGGATGTAGTGAGCATGGTACAGAGGCCACCGCAGGAACCTAACATACCTCGATGTGGCGATTACACCACGAGAGTTAGATCTGATTGGGGCATGGGCACCTACCACCGTCCGAAACAAAGGTACTGACAATGTCTCCGACAAATTCTCAATCTTTGTTTATAGTAGCAAGATATATGGTTCGCATTATCGTACTAAGGTGGTTTCAGTATGGGAGGCACCATGGCCTCGTCTCGAGTTCATACGAACAAGTCAGATGACCACAAATGAGACTCCACTCTCATGACACTCACTACATTTACCATGTATGAGCGTTGCGGTGACCCTGCTATATGAATCTCTTATCAGGGGGCGATATGTGCAGATGGAGCTCACGCTGAAATAATCGGTGTTGTCATCTGCTTAAGTACACTGTCCATGAAGCAGGTAGGTGGTGGTGGTGGTTCTAGTAGAAACAATAGGGAAGTCGTGTAGTGATTCTTAACTTCAGCGATAGGCAAATCAATAAAGAAACGGACCAAGCTAATTCATCCCATATCTTACATTAATGCACACTGGTTTGAAAACAACATAGCCGTAACGTGCATATATGTGTCGAGGAGGTCACCGTTGGAATCAAAGCAAGCATCATTTCTGACGGGGCGCAGAAAGGTGTTCACATGTAAGTAATTCCACCAGTGGAGAACAGAGAAAATAATGCCCAACGCAGAAACAGTGACAAACACTGATTTGAACTATAAATATAAGACTGTTGTGTTACCAACGGCAAACAGCAACAGGAAACATCTGCTTGCAACCAGGTGATAAGAGTAAACACAACAGCCGAACGTCCTGGGTACAAACAAATTTATAGCATTAAAAAGATCAAATTCGGTACTTCACAATGAACTGCGCTTATCATGCGAAAATGTGCTCTACTTGAAAGTGCGAAAATGGAAAAGAATAAACTAACACACTGACCCAACAACGGTTGAACAATGAACGCTTCATATGTGCACATACTCACTGGCAACAGCAGCAGCAGTGACGTTTAGGCACTTTTTACTGATGCGTCGTTGTCATACAACCATGATGAGCTTAATGACGGAGAGTGGCAAGAGGAGGAGTAGTGGGCGAAGTGTAAAACCTAAGTGTCCGAAGTAAGCATTCTAAGCCAAGACAGCCTACGCTCGGTCACAGGTACTTGTCTGTCGTGCGAAGTATAGGTGGCGCAGTCGAGACACTTTCCTTGCAGTGTTCACTGCTCCGCGATATAATCAACCTTATCCCACAAATAACACAGCAGCTTTTAGACAAGCAGTCCAGTTAGAAGTCGACAGCAAACCACGCCCTATAGCATATCAGGACAGGCATAAGGTGATAAACGTGAATTCAAGCTCAGAAAGCCAAACGGATAGAAACAGTACAGTATACAGTGCCGAACATGAATCAGACCTGTATGTGCACTACGACGGGTGATGCGCAGTACTACATTGTACGTGGCATACAAAGCTCACAAGATCGTAATACAGAAACGTAACTATGAAAAAAACACAAGCATGACAGGATAAGTGCCTAAGCAAGTGGGTTGATATGCGGAGCAGGCAACACAGATGACATCCGGGGATGATGATGAGGTTAGTTCAGGCAAACATTGACGATCCGGGCATCCAAGTACGGTGAATACAGTTGGCATGACTCAAAGCAAAAAAAAGAGAAATTTAAAGCAGTTAGTTTCCTTCAGAAATTTGAAAAGCACGGGAAAAAGCGAAGGCTGGTAGATACATGCATTTCGTATTGTCTCCTTAGTACCATTAACAATAACCGGTATACAACTATATGCATATATATATATGTGGTAGAGGATCTATCGTTGTGTTGTAGTGTTGTGTTCGCTAACTTTTGTAAATCCACTCTCGATCGTACAAGGCGAAATCGGAATACTCGGTTGGAGAACTCGCTTAAGAACAGCCAGGATGAGGAGCCAATTGTTCGTGATCCTAGTAAGTACGTGGTGAGTTTATCAGACGTACAACTTGACGAGTTGCAGTTAGGAGCACTGTCATATGGGCTCGTTTACAAAATTCCTCCTAAAAGACTGAACGAGTTGTGTAAAGAAGTCCAGTTTGAGAACGTTTTTGGTTAATTTAAGGAGATTCAATTATCCAGTCCTGAGTATTTTGGTTTAAAAACAAATTGGCCGACATTGCCCGGTGACTGAAAAACGCACTTACAAGTCGACACCTTCAGGCGCTACGTGAACTGCATACTAAGAGTGTAGTTGTGATGAAACCGGATAAGGGCTCTGGAGTGGTGATCATGAACAAGGCCGAGAACGCAAAAAAATGGGTAGCATACTCAACAACACGAGCGAATTTGTACGACTTAATAAAATGAATGTAGCTGACGTTGAAGCTGGTATAGCTGCTCAAGTAGAAATGCTTCTCCTTCATCGCGTGATTGATAGAGACACCTATAAATGTGTGAAGCCAAGTGGCAGCATTACTCCGCAGCTATATGGGTCACCGAAGACGCACAAGAGTGGAGTACCACTTAGGCCGATTCTATCAATGCTAAATGCGTCGCAGCATAAATGGACTCGTTGGCTAGTGAAGCCACTTTCGCCTATGCGACAACTGTCCAATCCATATAGTCTTAAAAATTCTTTTCAACTTATCGATGACATAGATGACATCAACGTCTTCGATAAGGTCATGTGTTTCTTGGATGTGGAAGCTCTCTATTCACCAACGTCCCACTACAACAAACTGTTGATTACATATGTGAGTTAGCTGAGCAATCTAGTTATTCTTTACCAATTCCAGTCGAATTTCTAAAGGAAGCCTTGCTTCTGTGTACAGCAAATGTTGATTTCCACTTTCAGAACACCCCATATCGTCAAATCGATGGTGTGGCAATGGGTAGCCCACTAGGCCTTGTACCCGCCGATTGCTTCATGCTCAGGATAGAAGGAGGCATATCCGCAGAAATAGCCAAGTTACCGTACTATAAGCGTTATGTGGATGACATTTTAGCCTTTTGTTCGTCGGAGCAGCAGATTGTCCAGTTGGTGCATCAAGTCAACTGTGCACATGCCAACTTGCGGGTCACCTGCAAAGTGGAACAGAAGAACTGTCTGCAATTCTTAGACATCCTAATCAGTTGCAGGGATGACGGGCTCATTAAGAGATCTATCTATAGAAAACCAATATGTTCCGGCCAATGCCTGCATTTCACCAGCTTCACACCAGTGGGGTACAAGTGGACCCTGGTGAAAATTTTAGTTAGTCGTGCTAGACGAATTTGCTCGGCTGATTACCTAGCCGACGAGCTGGAGTTAATTACAACAACACTCATTGCAAATGGTTATCCCCGTAGATTTATAGAGAAACACAGTCAACAGTGAGGCCCGAAAGACGGTACATACGGTAGCCAAGCCAAAGATCTATATCGAGTTGTCTTTCAAGGGTGACTTTACCGTAGCGAAAACCACGAAGTGTTTAATCTCTGCTATGCAAAGAAGTTACTGTGCTGCTCAGGTTGTGGTCATCACTAGAACCTGTAACTCGCCTCCAACGAAGGAAGCTCAACCGAGAGGGGCCAACTCACACTGCATATACAAATTCGTATGCGACTGCGGAGACAGTTACATAGGCAGAACCAATCGGTCTTTGACTTCCCGAATAAAACAACACGTGACAAGGTGGGTTCAAGATGAAATCGACCAGCATCCCTGTCCCACCGAAGTTCCGTGCTTGCGTAAGCCGCCAGCTTCCTCAATAGGTAAACACCTACTGACTACGTATCACCGGATAGAGCTTGGATCAGCGTTTACACTTGTGTTACATCATCCAAATCCCTGCTCCCTCCGTTTCGCCGAGGCCGTTGCGATAAGCCGGCCCTGTGTGTTCAAAAGCAATTAATTGTCAGCTTAAGACTGACGTGGACACAGGGGTACAACTTCCGTCATTCATTTTGCCTCTCATGCTTATTCGGTCACACCTATAGTTAAGTATATAGCTGCATACCGGTTATCGTTAATGGTACTGAGGAGACAATACGAAACGCATGCCACTACCAACCTTCGTTTTCTTACCGTGCTTTTCAAATAAAGTAGAGTTGAAAAGAAATGGGATTGAAAGGAAGTAGAGCAAAAATAAAATGAAACCAAAAAGAAGTCCATTAAACTCATCTCAATGGAATGGGAGTTAACAGCTAAATACAAGAAACCGAATGCAGGAACGCCACTAACTGTGTGACTGCGCCATTCCTAGGTCCCCATCAATGAAAACGGCACGCACCACCCAGACGAAATCTCAGTCAATTTCCTCAAGCTTCTAGGCCACGTCATGGACTGGCCACTCGCCTTGGTGCAGCCAAGGCGATTAATGCACACCGAAGAAGCCGGCCAACGGAGGAGATGACCTAGCCAACGTAGCGACTAAGACTCAGCAAACACTAGAGTAAGGCACCAGAAGACTTCTTAACAAAAGCCAAATGGCGGACCTGAGCATTGCACACTCGGTGTTTCCATAAAATGTGAGCAATACTCTGCAAGTAACGGTGGTCAAACACGGCCAAACGTTTAATGTCATTGCCCCGGAATGGAAGATCTCTCATCAATACTCGAACCTCGGCATTACCGCGGCGTTGTATACCCTACGTCTCAGTGACAGGCTGATATCCCGCCGTCTTCATAGATGATTGAGTCTCTGAAAAGCCAGCAGCTCTTGCTGATAAGCGAAGTAACAACCCTAGTGATGTGACCACCAGGTGACACAGCCACCAAGGTAAATGAACCAAGCCACTACTTCCAGCAGATATTTGTTGATAGCTAAAACCGGTGGCGTATCGATCCAGTTCTGTAACAAAACTTTGCGCTTGAAGGTGCAAAGCACATGGCTAAGCATGTAGCGCTGTCAGTCTAGCCAGTAGTGATTGCATAGGCACTGCGTCAACTTAAGGAGAGATATACCGTCCGCACACTCAAGGATTTTCAGTCGGTCACTTGGCATAGCGTCTAATCAGGAAAAGGCTAAAGTGAACGGCTATTTATGATCATTTTGTTCACAATGTGGGATAACCCTAGCGAACCATCCTTGTTATGGGAACTCGGGAGACAGTTTACCGCACTTTTAATCGGCCGGGGAAGTTGCGGTAGAGAGACTTCAGAATAGAAAGGAGTTTCACCGACACGCTCTTCACGAATTAGCAGTGACACAAGTCGATCAATAGAGTTGGAGGAGGCTTTCATGTTGACGAGCTTCCAAATCGGCCGTTGATGTTTTGCTCCTTGGAGTAATGTTTGTTATGCAATCAGTTAAGGATATATCCATTTTATTGTGCTGTTACCAGAATTTTGTTTACCTGAACCATTCTAGGATCATCAATAATATCCAGCTGCCGAATTTAGGAAATTGTTCCGAAGCGCCGAGTGAAGCACAACCTTTGCCGAATGCAGTAACAAGAACAGAAACATCATAAAATGAATTTTCAAGAGTTTTGGTAAAATGAGGAAACATGCTGGTTGGCAAGTTAGCCTCACTGTCCTACAAATAGAGAACAAATCCCACAGATTCACTTCAGCAATTCGCAATCTCGCCTCCGTAGAATCGCTGACATTACTGCCACTATGATGCGTAAGGAATTTGCAAATACAGGTGTTGTGATGCTTCAAGAAAGTTGGCTCCATCCTGACGTTGAGGACGAGGTAATCAAACTCAGTGACTATCGTGTCATAAGGACAGATAGACCTGGAAGGCTGCATAATCGGGGAGGCGTCATCAACCAACTGGTGTAAATCGGTAGCCTTGTCAACATATTCAACATCGAAGATTAGCAGTGTAAACCAACATTTCTCTAGTCATTATAAACGTCTACATAGCCCCTAAAACTGCCGGCCGAGTTAAAGAATTTTACAAATCCTTTTCACTAGTGTTATTGCCTAAAAGTGAGCGCTCGCTCTGTATCGTAGTTGGTGACTTCAGCAAGACGGACATGGCATTCATCAAATCAAAGGGTCTAACAAATATTGTGAACGCCGAAAGCAGACTAAAAGCATAGTTGGATTTTGTCTTAAGTAATAAAACGCAGTTGTTTTCTCCACTAAAAGTGGCTTTCTCAGAAAAGCAGATCACTGCAATCTGTAGGTGTGCTCAGTCATGTGCTGCAAAACCAACTTCGTCTCTTTGGCAAAAACGCCATTCAAAACCGTCAGACGGTGAAACTGATCGAGAAAATATCGCGAAACTACAAGCGACGCTGGATCCAACTCACTTAACAGTTTTCAAGGACGAAAATCCATCTGACTGAATACGTTAAATTCTGCTTGGATTTGTATTGCTTATGAGTAGAGAGATTTGCACCACTAATGAAGCAACTTAGGAGAAAGAAGGAACAAGCCTATAAATGTAAATCATTGAGCAAGCTAAGAGACTTTCTTCGGCTATCAAATCTGAGATAAGAAGACTGAACCGCTAATACATCGATATCGTGCTGAGCAATCACGATTGTCGCAAGCCTTGGAGACTTTTGAGCACCGATGTGGCCAAAGTTCCCATATGCGCATTGATAACGTGGATGTAACACAAACACAACGCTGAGTTCTGTTGTTCGCAACAGGGTATATTTGCCCTGCCCCCTTCACCAACACAGGTACGGTAGTCACATTTGACAGATTTATTCTGTGCCAAGAACTCAAAAAATTGTGGGTACATAAGGCCGCTGGCCCCGATGGATTGTCACTACTTATCATAAAACGTTGTGCAAATTATCTTGTGAAAATAACCACCATTTTCAACCGATGTCTTATGGATGACACCATCCCTAACATTTGGAGACCTGTAAGAACGCGTGTGCTCAAGAAGAACTTTCACAAATTTCATCCAATCAAATGCACATCGGCGATGTTGAAGGCCTTCGAGAAACTGTTTACTTCTCGGATTTTCACACGCATCAATGCAGGCGATATGTGGTTGGCGGCATTCCGTTGGGGATTTACCAGTCACTGTGGCCTCCACAAGGACAGCAAAAGGGCGCCTGCGCCTACAAAGGGACCATGGGTGGATTGTGTTGCATCATCCACACACCGCATATCCGGTGTAAACTGGAAGGAATAAGACCGAAAGGCATGTGCATGGGAGCCAAATTTCATCAACGGAGCCGGCCCACACTCTTTCATAGGCAAACACAAGCACGCTGTATTTGGGAATCAACCGCACACAAAGCGGTAGTTAGGCCGCAGCCAGCTCCACACACAAACCATGTGCAGAGAACCTCTCCTTGAACTTAACACGGTCACGAGCACGGTGCACCCTGTCTCCTCCAGCAACGACCAACCGTCTCCTAGAGCCAGTATAGACGAGGTAGTAGGTAATAGAGGTAGGCACCTTGTCAACATGCACATGAAGCGCAGCCAGACCGGGGGATGTTGAGCAATAGCCAGTCAGCTGAAATGACGACATCAAATAAAAGTAACCGAATAAAGCATACGGATATGCCGACTTAATTCTTCACAAAATTAAAATATGAAATAAATGGGATATCAAGATATCCGCGATAAATGAAAGATGGCAGAAAAGAGAACAAAAACACATGCAACAAACAAGAATAAAACCAAAGAAAATAACCACCTTTCCTTTAAACGAGTTGTGTAAGAGAAAATTAAGACAAACATAAATACGAGTCAACAAAGTAAGTATTACCAAATTATATATATATATATATATATATATATATATATATATATATATATATATATATATATATATATATATAAAACGAGCACCTGAAAAAAGAAACTCAGCACGTAAGCACGCGGTAAGTAAGTCGAATGCAGTGTACTTACCAACACTGCGCCGGTTCTGCCTACGTTTACAGCAGCACCCGTCGTCTTTTCGATACTCGTCCAGAATGGCCTCATGGCTCACTAAGCTTGCCTGACTCAGGCACTCGCAATCGCATGTGCAACAGCACCATGCGCTCGACGTCGATGGAATACACCCCATTGGCGCCTGTCGCTTTTGCACCTGAACGCCTTCTCTGTACGTACGAGGGCTTTCTCTTGCACCTCGACAGCTGTTTACCTGATCACATCGCGCCATTCACACTGATCAACGGCCTTCGATACCCAAAACCTTAAGCATATATGTATGCATGTATATATCACAATCATAATGCTTTTTCACCGAAGTTGGAATAAATCAACCTGCGCATAAACTAGGTCATATTAATGTGGATAGAATTCATTGCACTTTATTTGGTTTGTTTTGCCTATTTGATAATCTCCTAAACTGCACACGTCGCTCACGTTAATTGTGATAACCTTGCGTAACATTTCACGTGATAATTTCTAAATAACTTTCGGACATTTTGTACTTATCGTGGATTCCCTTATAACCAAGTTACTAATATGCTCATTAAGCGAGTATTTATGACGTCATAAACGTTTACCTTATGCGGTATCATTTATTTGATATCGGCATTTCGAGAGCTTCAGATGTTGTTTGACATCTCAGAGGTGGCTGCGCTTGATGTGCATGTTGACAAGGAGCCCAGCTGTCTATTACCCACTACCTCGTCCGTAGTGGCTACAGGAGACAGTTGCTCGTTGCCGGAGGAGATGGGGTGCACGGTCTCTGTGGCCGTGTTAGGATCAAAGAGTGGTTCCATGCACTCAGTGTGGAGCGGACTACGGTCCAGCCACCGCATTGTGTGTGCTTGATTCCCCAAATACAGCGTGCTTGTGTTTGCCTGTGAAGGAGTGTGGGCCGGCTCCGTTGATGAGACGTGGCTCGCATCCGCATGCCTCCCGGTCTTACTCCTGCGTGTTTACACTGGATATGGGGTGTGGGGGATGGAGCTGTAAGTGGTTCAACGTAAGCCACCCATAGTCCCTCTGTAGACGCATGCGTCCTGTGGCTGACCACAGTGACAGGCAAATCCGAAACTGGATGCCGCCAACCATATATATATATATATACTGTATTATAGAGCAAGTAGAAATGGATTCTGTACAACTCTTTCGAAATATTGTGAAAAACATTATAAAAGTTGTCAACCGTGAATATCATTGTCGTTCCCATGTAATATTTAAAATATTCGACTTACGATATTTCAGGATTCACAAATGTGATGTGTCATTGTAAGTGTGCAGTCGTTCTCTGGATCGAATCGTGGCAAAATATAAATCTAACAACGTTTTGAACTGTTGCACAGATGATGCCTCAATCACATGTTCAGGCAAACTGTTCCAAATGTTTACCACTCTCCGTTCGAAGCACAGTGGGTGGGGAACACATTTCACATCTGGCACGACAAGTTTGTATCTGTGTCCGCGTGTGCTGCATGGCCCTCGTAAGTGCAGCATTGGCCTTAACATGGGGAAGTCACCGAGATGTAGAATACGGTAGGTCATAATAAAGTCGACTCGCAACCGACGGTAGGACAAGGTGTAGAGCCTTAGTTTCTCGCACCGGTCTTCGAACCCAAAGCCATGTAAACTCGGGATAAGCCTGGTAGCAACGTGTTGAACCCGTTCGATCTTTTGTGCCTCGCCTCGGGTAATCGGAAAGTAGGCGGGCGAACCGTACTCTAGCATTGGTCTAATGATAGAAGAGAACAGGCGGGTGGCAACCTCTTCAGACCATGTGCCGAAGCTACGTTTGAGCGCCCAAAGCATGCGCAGTCCGTTACGATATAGCCTGTTCGTGTTGTCCACGGACTTCAAATCGTAGCGCGAGAGTACACCTAGGTCCTTCCCGGAGGGTGTGGGATATAACGTTTGGCTGTCAAGAGTGTAGTTTCGGCCGTTAGCACCCTTCCCCAGGCTCATAAATACAGACTTGGCTGGGTTGACCGGGAGAAGAACTTCTGCAGACCATGTGGATAGGCGGTTGAGGTCTTGCTGAAGTAGGTCCCAGTCACCGGGAGCGTCAATTTCTCTCCAAATCTTCATGTCGTCCGCAAACAAGGCACATGGCGACCGGAGAAGCTGCGGTAGATCGTTGATGTGGATCAGGAACAGAGTGGGCCTCAGCACAGTGCCTTGAGGCAAGCCACTTGTAGAGGGGTACCAGTCAGTTAGATGGTCGTCGACCTGTACCCTCCACTTTCGTCCAACAAGAAGGTCGCGGATCCACCGGTGCAGTGAACCACCGACACCACACATGCTGAGTTTGTGAAGGAGAACCTCATGACTGACGCTTTACTGAAATCGATGAATATCACGTCGACGGACTTTCCCTTGTTTATTGCCTTCAACCACTCATGCCTCCTCACAAGCAGGTTCGTAATGCACGAGCGACCTTGCATAAAACCGTGCTGTGCGGGCGTCAGGACCTCGTTTGACTGTAGCAACTGCAGCAATCCTTTCTTCACAATTTTCTCGGCAACCTTTGCCAAAATAGGTGTCAGACAAATTGGCCGGTAATTGTCTACTTTGCTAGTGTCGCCGCCTTTCGGAATAGGCTTCACTACCGAACATTGCCAGTCAACCGACAACAAACCTGCGGACAACGACCCGTTGAAAAGGTCAGTCACGACAGGAGAGAGGATGGTTGCAAGTGACTTGAGAACCAGTGGGTGAAGCCTATATATATATATATATATATATATATATATATATATATATATATATATATATATATATATATATATATATATATATATATATATATAAATATATATATATATATATATATATATATATATATATATATATATATATATATATATATATATGATCAAGATGTTGGGAATCGAAGTCGGTTGATCGGCGTGCGTAGCTTACAAACATGGCCGCTCCACATTGGATGCTGTGTGATATCTTATGTATTCTGTAGCATCTGCACCGGATGAAAAATGCGGGGCAGTACGCCTTCTGTTTCACTTTATATAGTAACTTAAGGGAGTGGTGACAGATCCATTCTGATCAATCAGCCATATGCGAATGGAGTTCCTGATACGTACTACTCGAGTATTGCTGGATCGCTCCTGGACTCTTAGTCCGCGCAAGAAGTGAATAGGAACACACACCGGACGGGACGTGTCAAAAACTGTAATAGATAGCTTGTAGGTTACACCAGATGAATAAGTCGAAAAGGAACCAATCAGCACAAGGAAAAAGAGTGGACGAATCAGCTATCGGTCAATCGATCTGTGTGTCTGTGTTTGCTCATCGGCTCAAGGGTTTAGCGGACGACACACATGTAACATCCCCTCACGTGACAGATGGAATCACAGTTGTGAAATGTAACGTTCTATTGGCTTAGGTGAGCGGTGCGGTTTCCGAATAGCAATCGGCTGATCGATTTCTTCCGTTTGGTTTTTATTTGTCTCCTCCAGATCTTCTGGAACCACCTTCTCTTCCCCAGGGTACGGTGTGACTGGGGTGCAGGACCGGATGAAATCATTGTGCCTGCGTACTGTCTCTCCACTCTCTAGTTGTATTTCGGCCTCCGTTTCTGAGCTCGTAAGCACGGTGCCAGGCTGCCATAACTGCTCATGTGGTGGTTTCGTGTAGACATCACGTTCCACTATCGACTTCTGGGGCTTAACTGATGTGCGTCCACTTTCATGCATACGTTGTTGCTAGCAACGCCTGGTCTGACGAGGGTCTGGAAAAAGTAGGTCTAGCCTCGTACGTAGTCGACGCCCAAACATTGCCTCCCCAGGGATCTTTCCGATAGACTCTAGCGGTGTGATCCGATATGCGAACAAGAATCGGTCAAGTTTGGTTCGTAACGAGTCATTACGCTGCTTTAGAAGACCAGCTTTCACGGTTTGGACCACTCTTTCAGCTAAACCGTTTGACGCTGGATGGTACGGTGCGGAAGTCATGTGATGAGCGCCGTTGCTCTGCAGGTATTCTTTGAACGCTGCACTCGTAAATTGCGGACCGTTGTCAGTGACTAATGTTTTTGGTATGCCATGTGTAGATAGACTAGAGCGTACGCCATTGATTGTAGCTTCTGCAGTAACGTTTGCAACAACATGCACATCAATCCATTTGGAGTACGCATCTACTAAAAGTAGCAACATTTTTCCTTCGATCGGGCCAAAGTAATCGGCGTGGACACGTTCCCATGGGCTGTCGGGCAACTGCCAAGGGTGAATTGGGCCTGTTGGATTATCTCTTTGATATTTTTGGCATGTGTTCCAAGTACTCAAAAGTGCTTCGATGTCTCGGTCAATCGCTGGCCACCAGCAGTAGGATCTGGCGAGGGCTTTCATGCAGACAATACCTGGATGTGCATCATGTAATTCTTTCAGTACAGCTGACCTGAGAGTCAATGGAATAACGATGCGAGATCCACGTAGGATACATCCTTCATGCAGGCTCAGCTCAAATCTACAACTGAAAAACGGACGCAGATCACCAGGGGCTTGCGAACCCCAGCCACGCAGCAGCATACGTTTCACAGTCGATAGAACGGGATCTCTGTCTGTAGCTATCCTAACCGTGTCGCCAGATATGAGTGTAGTATTCAGTTGTTGCAAAAGTTGAACAAACTCGTAGGGCGCGTCACTTCTTTCCTCCTGCTGGTCAATCTGTGGCAATCTACTGAGCGCATCAGCGACGTTATTGTGAGGACCGGCAATGTATCGGATTTGCTAATTGCAATCAGAAAGTAGGAGGGCCCAGCGTACCATTCGGGGTGCGTTAAGTTGTTCTATGCCTCGTTCCTTACCGAGAAGTGATAACAGTGGTTTATGGTCAGTCTGTATCTCAAACTGGTTGCCCCACAAGTACTGATGGAACCGCTTTACTCCGAATACTACGGCCAGTGCTTCCTTGTCTAATTGTGCGTAATTTTTCTCAGCAGGTTGTAATGTGCGGGACGCGAAAGCAATAGGGCGAACTGTTCCGTCGTGGACTTTATGTCCCAGCACTGCCCCGACTCCAAAAGGTGAAGCATCACACTGTAGGATGAGGGGTTTGTTGGGGTCGTAATGTACCAAGGCTGGTGAAGAAGCAAGGAGACCTTTTGCCCTGTCAAATGCTTGTTGCTCTTCCTCGCCCCGTGCCCACTTAGAATCTTTTTTCAGCAAGTTGTGAAGTGGTGCTAGAACGGAAGCAAGATTGGGTAGGAACCGACGATAATGTGAAAGTATTCCAACGAACGAGCGTAACTGGGTTCCGTTAGGAGATGAGGGTGCAGAAATAATGGGTTGTAATTTATATTTCCGCGCGTGTCAACCATGCTTGTCCAGTCTATAACCGAGGTAGTCAACTGAATCAACTAGGAAAGCACATTTGGAGCGTTTCAAACGCAAACCGTGTTCAGAGAGTTTATGCAACACCCGGTCCAACGTGTACAAGTGTTCCATTTCTGTGCGACCCGTGATAAGGATATCATCGAGATAGGCGCAAGTGTTCGGTATGTTACGCACGATATTGTCAATTATCCTTTGGAAGATCGCCGGCGCTGAGTTAATCCCGAAAGGCAGTCTAGTGTATTCGAATAGCCCCAAATGTGTACTGATCGTCGTAAGACGTCGGGAGGTCTCATCCAACTCTACCTGCGAACAGGCGTGACTCAAATCCAATTTAGTGAACTTGACTCCTCCAGACAAGTTGGAATACAAATCCTCAATTTTTGGTAGTGGATAACGGTCTATGATGGCACCTCAATTTACTGTAAGCTTATAATCACCACAGATTCGTACGTTACCGTCGGGCTTAAGTACAAGCACTATCGGGGCCGCCCATTCAGCTTGTTGGACCGGTACAATTATACCTTTTCTTTGAAGCCTTTTCAGCTCATCTTCCACTCTAGGTCGTAAGGAATAAGGCAGTGTTCTGGCCTTAAAGAACTTTGGTGTACTTGAGTCTGACATATGGATTTTTGCTTTAAAATTATTGAGTCTGCCCAACTGCTGCTTGTCAAACACTTCTGGATATCGTTTAAGGACCGATTCAAAGGTATCCTCCCCCACGGAGTGGATAGTATTTAATACTTGTGGTAACATTTTCATCCAATCGCGACCAAGCAAATTGACTGGAGCCTGGGGCACGACATGAAGTACCAGACTGTGTGATCTACCCTGATGCTGCACTCGTACCTGACACTTCCCAAGTAAATCAATCACTTCTTCTGTATAGGTTCTAAAAACGCTATCAGTCGGTTCCAGATCGAGTAACGATGAAAGCGCGTTTTTACTAATCAATGTCACCGCGGAACCAGTATCCAATTCAAATAAACCAGGTTCGTTTTTAACATGAAGCGTGATCCTATATGGAGACACGTTCGTCATAACTGAGCAGTTTGAAATTATATGGTTCATAAAATTTAGCTGGGAATCTGGGCACTCACCGTCGTCGGAGTTCAATGATTTGATCGAGACTTGTGACCGTGGGGAATGGCAAACACGTGCCAGGTGGCCAAGTTTTCCGCAATTTCTGCACTTTGTACGAGTATGAGGACACTGGGTGGGAGAAGTGTGCTGATCCCCGCATCGGTAGCAGACGAACTTCCGTACCCTGTTTTCATAGGATAACGGTAGTGACGGTTTGTTTACACATTCCACAGGCTGAGGAGGGTTGAAGGTGGATAGTTGGGATTTTAGGTTTTCCCTTTGACGTACAAGGTTACAGGCCATTTCCCAGGAAAGGGTTTCTTCCTCCTGTGACAATAATGTTTCCATCGCACCATCATCTGTAACTCCACCAATTAGGCACTGGATTTTCATGACTTCTTCAAACCGACGTGAGGGAATGGTATTGTACCGGCATTCCGGTGTAGCTTGATGAATGCGGGCAATGAAATCATTTACACTTTCTCCGCATCGTTGCTGTAGCTTGAAAAACTGATAACGAGCGGAAAACACACTTTGTTGGATTCCCCACAATTCCTCAAACAACTGGATCACGTGCACAATACTGGTCTTAGCCAGCAAGCTCATAGCGTCAAAATGACGTTGTCCTTTTGATCCAAGGGCTTGGCGGAATAACATAATCCAATGGGTATCGGATAACACAATAGAGGGGTTTAACACAGGAAAGAGAGTCATTTGATGTTGGAAAGATGTTTTCCACTGTATCCACGACTGTAGAGAGGGTTTTTCTGCACCATCAGGCCACAGACATGACAGTCCCGAAAGAGGGCTAGTAGCAACCGCCGCCATTCTGATACGTATTACTCGAGTATTGCTGGATCGCACCTGGACCCTTAGTCTGCGCAAGAAGTGAATCAGAACACACATCGGATGGGACGTGTCAAAAACTGTAATAGATAGCTTGTAGGTCACACCGGATGAATAAGCCGCAAAGGAACCAATCAGCACAAGGAAAAAGAGTGGACGAATCAGCTATCGGTCAATCGATCTGTATGTGTCTGTGTTTGCGCATCGGCTCAGCGGACGACACACATGTAACAGTTCCAAGGTGTGTTTGCGGCGTGGTTAAGAACTATGACACAAATCGCAGCCAAGTTACCCAGATTAATGGAGCGAAGCCTCCTGCGATTCTCTCTAGACTTCATTTTCTTTATACATTGCAAAGATACCCATAATATCTACATTTATTGGATGCACATATGTTGACGATCACGTTTTGGGATGCACTACACTAGCGTTGTGGCATCTTCTACTCTTCAAAATGGTCTGGATGAGACTGTGCTTTGGTCATCATACCGATGCCTGCTGTTGAACACTTCCAAATGTCGAGATGTAATAGTCCCATTCCTCCGAGCTGAAAGTTGTTTCGAACGCCACTTCTCCATTGGCAATGAGTGACAGGTTCCTGTCCAGATGGTCATTATGTATATAGGGGTTTTTTTTATCCCGAAACTATTCACTACCGAAACGTTTTGTAAGGTAAGACGGAATGCATTTTGCGCCCTTCAAACTAAGGTAGTTTCAGTACCCCGTGATTTGATGCTTAGATTTAGGACTTCATGCATTCTGCCGCACTGGATCTACTGCTTACCTGTAAAGTTCCCTGGCTACTCAAAAAGGCTACATATGGATTGAACGGTCCATTAAGCTCATTACCAGATGCTGTTGATTGGCTCGGGAGTTCCTTGAGGATTTTATTGTTAGCAAGAAGCTGAACGCTTGTACCAGTCTTTCCTCCAAAATTCTAAACGACCGTCATCATACACTAAATTGTGACCAATCAAAAACACTATTTGCTCTACCCGCTCCAAATTTAAGGTTCCATTTTCTCGTACTGCATCTTACCGTAATTCTGTTTTACCGTACCCGTCCCGCTTGACTGTTGACACAACCAAAAACATCAGTATGATGCGAACTTATTTGCTCGAGTTGTTATGATCACAAAGATCACTACGGCTACTCCTATTGGCTGTTCGCGGAAATCTGCCTGTCCCCGATTGGCCGATCAATAAGGCAAGGTCGTAGACAGTGCAATGGCCGCCAGACACGAGATGAGCACACAGTGTAGAGTACCGATATTTATTTGTTTTTGGCGATCTTCCTGAACGTTCTCTGCTCTCGTCTCTTCTTTACTTACCAATAATAGTACACGAATGTGCGGAAACATTCTTTTGAATAAGCAATGTGATTATTCTGCTCGATCTCTGGAAAAAACGTTGGACTTCGATCATTTTTGGGTTCACCGATCCGTTCGTTAGGAGGTGCTCCTCCCAATATAACTATTTATTTCTTTTCTTTAATAGAGCTTTCATATACTTCACCATCCACAGTGATAGTGTAACATGCTGAAAATGCACCTATCCTGGTACATAACGCCTTCTTTGACTGTACCTGACTTGAAACCATGATAGTCAATCGTCTGCAGGTGTGCTTCTGCCTTAACAGTTGATGAAGAGTAAATGTGTGGCCATGCTACCATGACCAGGGCGAAAGCTAGCATGGCTCCTAATGATTCGGCTCTTAGGAGGACCAGTAAGTCGTCCAAGGAAGATGCCAAGGAGAAAGTCGGAGGCAAAGGAAAGAAGGTTAATGCCTCGAGGATTTTTGCACAAAATACGCTGATTTTTCTCCAAGATGGGCACGACGGTTGACAGTCGCCAGTCAGAAGGTACCACTTCACTGTCCAAAATCCTGCTGAATAGAGCAGCAAGGCCAGTCAATAAGGAGTTACCTTCATCTTTCAGCAAAGATGGAGGAAGGTCGGTGTGTCCAGGAGCCTTATTTCGTTCCAACACGGAAAACAAATGTCGAATCTCATACAAATTGCTGTGACATCAGCTTCCCACGTCGGCACAGGTGAAGCAGCAAACGGTAGTGTTACAGCAGGCCTGCTGTGAAACTGTTCTAAATGCCCCGTCTAACGGGCTAGTCAACGAAGCTGAGAAGGCATAAACTGTCCATATTTATCAGCTGTTGTTACTGCTCTTGCACGTCTGTTCTGGATGAGATGGAACAGCTGTTTCCAATAGCACTGGCGTTTTCCATTTACGGGCCCTTGTCAATCACCAATTCGAAGACTCAATGTCAGTCATCGTTTCAGACAGTTACGGACAAGGTGAAACTCAGTGACTATCGGAACCCGTTCCCGTGCATCGAGCAAAGAGATCAAAGCCCCAGATTCATTCTCAGCAGAGTGCACAGCAGATGTCAAACGTACTCATCATGACACACTTAAGAAGATCCCAATCAACGTTCGGATCACCAATCTCATTAGCCACTGACAGCTCGTAGGCCGACTTGTCACGATATCGTTAAACTACGGACGGCGAGTTCAAGTTACAAGTGAGAAAATTAGGCGCTTCTTTGAAACGGCAAAAGAGAGCTTCAGACGTCCGTGCATTAGGATATGGCCGGAATCTAGGTACGTACTCCAAACTGACCCATAGTCTTGAATCGGTGTGTGTCATCTGTGACTGATAGCAATATGGTCAATTTAGATCCAAGGCTTCGAGGAATTAGGTGGGCACCAAATGATGCAATGTGAACGTTTGTGCTAAAAAGCAGTGCTGTCAATATGAAGATGGTGGTCAGCACGTAGCTGCAGGAGTCGATCGCTGTTGTCTGTTTGGCGTGCATCGGATCCCAAACGCCCTTAGGCATTCACAGCACCAACAACAATCACGAGGTCAGTAGTCTTCACCATACGGAGAAAAGAGGATGATATAAATCGTTTTTGATATCCTCTTAACAGCAGGGACATACAAGGAGACGATGTAAAGGCTCTCTGTCATCATAAGACGATTATTAACTCCCAATAGAGGTTCGAAATCGAATCGAACACTGCGGCTGTCCAACGGCATCCAGTCGAGTAGCTGGCCTTTAGTATGTTTGTTTAGGGCGGTGAAGGGTCGCTTAGTACTTAAATACTCAGTATCGCCAGAGATGCGAAGAATGTAGTGATTGTCTGTAAATTCGGAGCAAGGGATTCGAAGATTAACTATGACGTTACTATCTTGCTTGTGTGTTTCGGAGACACAACACACATGATTACTAAGAGAGTGAAGAGTGAGAGTTAGTGCTGTATGTTGGATAATCTGACTCAAAGTGCGGACGCTAACTGAATCAATGTGAAACGAGGCCCATGGATGAAAGACAAGTTAAAAGATATCAACTACGTGGTCAGCGGCAGTTTTGCTCAATGGACGACGAAGAAGAAGAAGAGGGAATTGAAAAACCATAAGGAGTATTATAGACGGAATCGAGAAGGCAGACAATACTCTTCGGTTGACCGTTCCGAAAGAGGGGTTGTGTTCGATGTATTATACGCCTGGCCTTTGACTCAAGAGTTTGAACCACAAGGCAGCGGGGTACATGAAAGCTCGCTTGAGGGAATCCACTCGAGTCTTTGTCACAATAGCCTGGCCCACATTGCAGTGGGAAGCAAATACAGCTCAGGAGTGTGATTGTGAATACCCAATGTGAGAATGCTAGACACCTATAACATATAGGCTTTGAAGATTTAGAACAATCCACATGTGTTTTATGATCGTAGTGTGTTATGTACATGTGACCACGGCCAGTCGCGGATAGGAGTTGACGGAATAGCACAGGGGCTGTCTGATTTGTGGCGGGCGGTAGCGAAAGACTGACCATCGAGCGGTGACCTCCCAATGTCAGGGAAAACGGGTGGCGCTCGTGCTCTACGCCAATCCAGAATTGAGCTTATAACCATGAAATCTATTAGCCCCCATAGCTAAGTTTTAAGGGAAGAGGGCCATCGACACCACATTAACCCTGAGGAGGATTGTGATACTGGCTAACTACTGACCTGTTTGAGTGGCACTGAAGGCACTCGGAAAGTGCCGCTCAGCGTAGCACACTGGGGTACGAGGGCATGCAAAGCATCAGAACAGGTAAAGGTCCAATCTGGTCTCAATGGAGGTATGATAGCCACCGAAAAGAAAAAAATAAGCAATCAGTTGTCGGAAGCAAATGACAGGAAGATGGGAAAGCGAAAGTTTCATTTTAACGCGTCGCCGTCTTCGTCGCAACACCTGGTCTTAGCTTAGTGGAACAGCGCTAGTGTGATCCAATGTTCAGCGCAGAATGACACTTTGCAAGTGACTTCAGGGCTAATAATGCCAGGCAAGTGGATATTTATGGCTGTGATGCAGCTGGTTATTGTATAGGTCGAACACATCACCACTCTGAAGATAACAAGAGGCTGGTAGGTTATGATCTCTAGTGAATACGAGAGCGGTTCAACGTGGTGGCTTCAAAAAGACACACAGCTGAGGTCAGTGCGTCATCACTGGGCAACAAAATCTGACGGATTATCCCTTGAATTTGCATCGCCTACGCCTGCCAAGCTGTCTGCGTACACCGAACAGCCGCATCATCGCAGTGAGATGTCTGACAGTACTAAACCAAGTTAGATGGAAATGCAGGGTGACCAAGCGATAACATGACAAGGAGCAAAAAGAGACTGACCATAAAGCTTGACTTCGCTGGTGCTCATCAACCATTCGTGTGGGGTCTCAGGAATGTATCGCAACATTTGTTAAAGAGTTTATCCGAGAAACCCTCTGTGGAACTCTCACATTTGGCTACCTGATTTGTTTTTAACCGTTCTGGCTGATAAGCACAATTATTACTTTGTTCTTATCGCGGGCATCAGAAGTGCGTTGTACCAGCGCCTTGTTACGACGCAGCGATCTCAAGTCGCGCGCGATTTTGGGATACAGTGCGGTCGTCCGCACCTACGCAGATTCGAACGGGTGACTTTTGGATTGGAAGGTAGACGTCTCATCGTTTCGGCCAATGGCCTAACATTCGCTCATAACTATGTGGTTTATCCCTTTGGTTTTTTCAACCAAGGTAGGTCAATTTTCGTTTCCAGAGAATAGTGATAGCTGTCGCGGGAGCCGAGTCTGTGTTGTTTCGCAGATCGCACCACAACTGAAATGATTAGACAGCGCTGTATTGAAGCAAGAGGTTAAATAATGAATGGGCATTGTATACAGAATGACACCTGCACGCACCTGGGTTTTTCTCCACCAGTTTCTCTAAATCGACAAGTCGTTGGTGTTCACCCAAAAAATCAGCGGGAGTGTGCCGTCGGTTTGGGGTGCCACCATCCTTGTTAGAGTCGTTGTCGGCGGTGCCGTTAGCCTCGTTGGGGGATGAGTGAGCGCCGTTGCTAGCAAGGTCAACCGCTGACTTCGGGGTCAATGGAACGGAACCAGGGTTCAAGCCCCAAGCCGAGGTAGATATCGGTGGCGACACAGCTGGCTTGCTCGGTGAACCGACTGCTCCTGAAAACGAAAGTACGGAAAACACCACAGAGCTCATTGTATGTGTGATATGCGTGAGGGGCTATCGGTAGAAATGATAAAAATAACGGGAAACCCGAACGCACCATTGGTCCATGGATCATCAATCGGTATGACCGAAGGAGACGTGGAGGTGGCGCCCAAAGTGGTCAACGAGTCGGCTAATGGCGAAGACCACGGGTCTGGTACGTGAGCAGGTGCAGCAGAAAGTGAGGTGTCAACCAAGCTAAATAAACCCTCACCAGGCTGTGTTTGTCCTGCGCTAAACGTATTGACACCATCAGCGCTTGTGGAGACCGGAACACGCTGTTGTTCAAGCAGTTCCTAAAAAGAAAAAGGAGAATTGAAGTGGAACATTAAGACAACAACCGAGAAAGCAAACACATTGCATGCGTTAAGCGAAATGCCAGTGGGATGGTCAGAAACAAATCGATGGGAGACGAAGCACAGTCGGCATCGGCACACCACAACTGCAAAGGTAGAAAAACACTGTGCGCATGAAAATGCACCGGGCTTCGTGATCAAATTGCTACAAAAAAGCAAGGAGAACAAAGTACTTTAGGAAGCGATGATAATTGGGGGAAAACTGCCACTGAACGATGCAGAAACAGCGTGGAAGTACTGGGTGTCACTGATACGTGATGGTTCCGCAATAGTAGTCGGAATGATGAAATACAGGCTAGATGGCGCTCTAACCATATCTTCGTTAAATCAGTGAAAATGGTAGAGCTCAGTGACCCGCAAGATATGGTGCATTCAGAAAAGCAAACTTTCAAGGAAATGCTCTCCCGGAAATTTTTAGTACACACTTACAATTAACAAGAAAATAATAAAGAATAAAAATAATGTGCCAGCTGTACGCCGTAACGGCGCTTCGCTGCCGCGCGACCACCATTAGTCGCGCGAGGGCTGTGTATACCGCGGGGACGCCCACCCCTACGCGGATTCGAACCGTGGACCTTATGGTTGCAAACTAGGTGCACAGACCACCCAAGCACTGGCCGACTTACAATTACAAATAAACAGTTGACGAGGTAATGCAATGGTAAGTCTGACTCAAATTGGATGAGAAAAACGAATCGCAAACCGTTCAAAAGTAATCAACAGACAAAATAACGGACCCGCTGAAAAGGGCCGTGTGAGGCCAATCTATGTTTGTGTTGCACGCATATATTCGCAGTATTATGGGTTGAAAAGGCACCGGTCAAGATAAACAGGTGCTGTTTAAAGCATCTTCCCCATAGCGTATAATCACTTGAGCACAACAAGCAAAGCAGCGGAGATGAGATCGACGATATCGAACAGCGAACCTATGATTGACCTCAGCTTTGGGCTAACAACTATCGGGACCGCGGTACCAGCCAAGAGTATCCATTGTATGTCGTCGAACCCCTAGAGACAATAGAGTCGCTCGCCAAGCAAATTCCATATCGATATCGATACATGCAAACGCATTGATTCCAAAAGGCGATTGTGAACACATGTTCGAAGCACAATTCCGCGAAATTCAACAGGTGAGCTAGGCTGGCGAAAACACCATGCACCCGACTGTTACGGTGCCGATAAAATGCTGTCACGGAACCACAGTCACCGTGCAGAATAAGGGAAATCATCCTGTGAAAAGCAGTGTACCAAGATAATAGAAAGCTACTAAAGAAAGCGTTAAGAAATCGCCCTGCGGGAAAGATAGAGATTATATTGAGCTGATAAATGTTGATGGTACTCGGGTTACGTGAAAAACTCCCTGGAAAAACCACAATAACGGACGCAGATCCCATGATGGTAAATTATGCAAGGTAGAGCCCCACAGCGAAAAGTAAGTGCCTGTCTCGATATGCGCAATGACGACCATAATGAAAAACACTGAAGCGGGACTGAGAAAACGTGTCTCACTAGTAATGAAGAACACTAGAAGTCACAGAGGTAAACAACTGTGCTGCATATAGTGGCCAAAACACCGTAGGAGTCACTCCGCATCCCAAGGAGGCCGATGTGTACATAAAACATCAAAGTTAGACCTGAAGCATACGAAAGACGAAAGGTTGTTTATCAGATAAGGTGTCAAGATTGCGATAATAAATATGTGGGTCAGACAGAAGACGACTGTCTGCAAAAATACAAGATCATAAGAGAGCTTGTAAGAACCAATAGGCTCTCTCATTGGTTTCAATACATACAGATGAAGAAGGACATCGCTTCGATTGGAACAACGCAGAGGTCCTAGCACAAGAAGAGACATGAAAAAGAAGTGAGTTCCTCAAAGCATGGTATTCGACGGAAGCCTCGATAAACATGCACGTCCAGATTGATCCCATTTACGAAACGCTAATACGGAGAGAATTAAAACAACTTAAAAATCGTCGTGAGCAGCTAAAGCAGCCGTAAACAACACTACCGCAACAACCGGGAAGAAACCACCCCATGGAACGCCCATGTCTATCAGAGAAGTTGGGCACAGATTGAGTAAGTCATTTCAAAAGTCAGTTGATAATCAATCACAAATCGACGACCAATCCAGCGGATTAAGTTTGACCCAACAGCGCACTCAGGAAGTCACTTCGTGTGGTGATGAAACGTTTGCATACCAATAGCGAAGCTCGTTGAACAGCTGAACCCAGAAACCACATAATTAAGAAAGTGCTAAGAACAGTACATCTGATATAAAAAAGTTTCATTCTTCACATTGCATGGCCTACCTCTACAGGCATGACAATCTCAGGTAAACATAACGTGATCAAAATGTAGAAAAACAGATGCCTGGCATAACAGTGGACGCAGATGTACGGATGGCAGACATTTTACGGCCTTTCTCCCTGCTAAGATCCAGGACATCAATCCGCACGAGTCAGTGAACTGATCATGTGATAGACCCGCAGATTTTCGGTGTTCATTTAACGGAAGGCTGTGTCTGAAGACCTGAGTCGTTCTCCTGTCAGGTGTGGGCGCCCTGCCAGAATCCCTAGTCCATCCTCTTCGGAGGTTAGGAAGTGGTGGATGGCCTTCTTCCCATCAAAAACTAATCATAGGAGACAACAGGTCTACGAGTTTTAAGCGGACAGCTCCATTGGCGTACAGTACGGGCGCCATGCATTGTCTCTGACGGTGGCAGAGCACCTCCGGGTGTTCAATGGTTCGCTACTGCTCGCCTCAAGCCAGGCAGCCCCTGGTCAAATGGATGCAAACCCCCCAAAACCCAACTGCGTCTGATCGTGGTCGCAGGTGTATCCTACTACGGTCCCAAACATATACAAATAGTTCCAGTACCTCAAACGATGCGTCTGACGGCCGACAAGCAGACTCCAATCTGTCTATGCAATAACCTTCTCGAGCTGGATCGGCTCCCCACTGCCTTGTGGGTCAGGCTATTGAGCCAAACGCCCTGGGCGTAGTCCCTCAAGCAAACCTCCAAATCAACCACTGCCTCGTGGGTCAGGCTTTTGAGCCAAACGCTCCGGGTAAAGTCCCCCAAAGCAAACACCGAAGCATAACCGCCACCTTGCGTGCGATTGACCACCAATGCAATCGTATGCCTACGCGCAAACCACTCAGCATCAGATGCTTGAACGAGCGCGCACACTACTGAACCGGAACTCGAGTGGGCGCCCCGAACGATGCACTGCACTCGTCGTGATGGAACTGAAGCACTACCACATCGATATTGCGGCAGTAAGTGAAACACAGATCGCTCAGCAAGATAAGTTGCATGAAGTAGGTGCTGGCTACACATTCTACTGGGTGGGCAACGCCGCCTCAGCACCACGTGATCATGGGGTCGGATTCGCAATATCCGATCGCCTCCATAGCCAGCTCGTGGGTAAACTAACAGACATCAGCGCGCGACTGATGACAGTTCCCTTACAACTTGGAAGAGGTAAATTCGCCACTTTTACAAGCATGTACCGTCCGACCATGCGTTATCCTGATGACACGCGTTATCAATTCCATACTCAGCTATCCTCCGTGATACGGTCTAAGCCAAGGAGCGACCGACTATTTCTGCTGGGTCATTTCAACGCGCGTGTTGGGCGTGATGCATCGGTGTGGACAGATGGTATCGGTCCGCATGGCATTGGTTCAGTGAATGTGAACGGGGACAGGCTGCTCTCACTGTGTGCCACTCACGGCCTGACGATCACGAACACTCTGTTTGCACTGAGTGCGAGTGACGTAGCAACTTGAACGCACCCACGGAGTAGTCACACTCACCTGCTCGACTATGTCATCGTACGTCAGCGTGATATACGTGAAGTCCACATGACACGTGTACTGCGTGGAGCTGAGTGTGGCACTGAACACGAATTGGTGCGGACCAAACTGTATATATATTTTCGTTAGTCTATGTATTGCACTCCCGCCGTGAATCAAACTAAATTTAACATTCTCTCCCTCGGTACCGCAGCGAAACGTATCTAGCTGGAGAAGGCGCTGGCTGCACGCCAGTGTGATGTGGAATGCATAGCCACAGTGGGCGACCTGTGACACCACATTCGCGACCAGGTGACAGCTGCTGCCGAGGAGACCATCGGGCGCGCAAACTGTAAGCAGCATGACTGCTTTGATGAGAACAATACGACGATTGGCGCATTGGTGACGGAGAAGAAGGTAACATTTGCTGCACATGTGGCAGATCCCAGCAACGTGGGGAAGAAGAGAAAATCTGGGCGAATTTGATGGTGACCGACTCGCGAGCTCCGTCACATTACGAATGCATGGTGGACGGAGAAGGCGAGGCAGATGGAATGCTACGCCGAACGCCGCTAACACAATGAATTCTTTGACTCATTGAAGTCGCTGTATGGACCGAGGTTGGAGCCGCTGAGGACGCTGATCAATGGTAGCTCAGGCGATACCTGCACACAGACTGCAGACATAATGCAGATCTGGCGGAAACACTTTGACTGTCTCCTGAACAATTGTTCGGAAATCGACTGGCCTACTTTGAACGGCCTAAAGCAGAACGATGTGAAGGCGAGTCTGGCGGACACGCCGACACTTGATGAGACGCAGAGAGTACTTGCTCAGTTGCGAAACGGCAAGTATGCTGGGGCCGACAGGATCTCACCTGAAGTATTGAAACACGGCGGACTCGCGTTGGTGACTGCGCTGCACCACTTAGTGCAACGCGTATGGATTGAGGAGGAGGTGCCTCTTCAACTGAAGGATGCCCTTGTGCTACCACTGTACAATGGCAAAGGGAGCAAGCAACGTAGCACGAATTATCGTGGTATCAAGTTGCCGAGTTGTGTGGGCAAGGTGATTGTCCGAATCCTGCTCAACCGCCTCGTCAGTCAGGTTGTGGAACCTAACGTGGCGGAAGAGCAATGCGGATTCCGTTCGGGTCGTAGCACCATCGATATGGGGTTTGCGGCTCGTCAGTTGCAGGAGAAGTGTAGAGAGCGACACCAGTCATTGTACTCGCTTTTTGTTGATTTCACCAAGACATTTAATACCGTGAAGCGCGAGGCATTGTGGCTAATGTTTGGTAAGTTTGGTTGTTCGAGTAAGTTTGATTGAAGGTCTGCAAAGTGCAGCCGAGTGGACAGACCTAGGATGACTGCAGTTGTCTCTGGTGTGAAGCAATGCTGTGTCTTAACTCCTGCCATGTTTATTGTTTATCTTAATCCAACGATGTCTTGTGCTTTTGATGCCGCTTGTGCTTACGGTGTTCGGGTGTAGCACCGTATTAATGGTGGGTTGCTGAACATCCATCGTTTCGGTGCGAGAACCCTAGTCTTTGAGACAATTATCCGTAGATTACTGTTTGCGAACTATTGTGCGTTGTTTGCACACAGCGCGGATGAGTTACAGCGCTTGACTAGTGCTCTGGCTTCGACAGCGGCCAAATTCGGGCTCACCATCAACACAAGCAAAACTGTCTGTCTCTCTCAGCCTTCATCGAAGGTGCAATCTTCAATATTACCGCGAATCAGCATTGGTGCTGAAGTATGGGAAACCACCTCCCGCTTCTGCTACTTTGGGACTGTGATGTCGAATGATCAGCAGCTGCACAGTGAGCTGCGTATCCGCGTCTCGAAGGCAGCAGGGGCACTCGGGTAGCTAGAATAACGAATGTGGAACAACCATCAGCCTACCATTGCCACGAAGCTGATGGTGTACAAATCCATGGTACTGACCGTTCTTCTACACGACAGTCAAACGTGGACGATGTGAAATATCTCGAGCGGTTCCAGCAACAGTGTTTGCGATGGATTCTGCGCATCGGTTGGTGCGGGAGTAGCGGACACGAAAGTGTTACGTCGAAGTGCAATGTATGCAGTGGACTGCATACTTTTGCTGAGACACCTGAGGTGGCTCCGTCACTTGTGACGTATGGATTCGACGCGAATACCAAAACAACTATTACATGATCAGCTGATTAGTGGAAAGCGACATGTGGGGAAAACAAAGTTACGTTACCAGGACATGATCAAAGTGAGCCTCCCACGTTTTAATCTTGATTGCAAGTCATGGGAATCGAAGGCGGTTGATCGGTGTGCATGGCGCGATCTGATCACGAAGGCAGTTGCCGAAGTGCGGAAGAAAGGCCCCCATACATGGAGAGAAGAAGCGGCAGGCGTCGATGGGTTGTACTCCATCGACATCTAGCGCATGGTGCTGTAGCACATGCGGTCGAGAGTGCCTGAGTCAGACAGGCCTAGTGAGCCATGAGCGAGGCCACTCAGGAACACCATTGAAGCGACGACGGGTCCTGTAGAGAACGTAGGCAGAACTGGCGCAGCGTCTGTAGGTAAGCTGCATTCGATTTACTAACCGCTTGCTTGCATGCTGGTTCTCTTTGTTTCAAGTGGTGGGTTTGCTGCATGGTCTCAATATTGCCCACGTGAACTATCTGCTAGTAATTGAAGTTAAATTTGATATTTTCGCGTTCGCGCTAACATATATTTTCTGACGTCTTGAATCTATCTCGGATTTGTTGGCAACCATTTTATTTCATATGCTCATTTATTTATGTGCTATGTCGGCATATATGCATGCATTATTGCATTTATTTTACGTGATCTCGTCGTCGCAAGTGATTGGCTGTTGCTTGTTATCCCCGGTGTGTGGCTGCGCTTCATGTGCATGTTGACAAGGTGCCTACCTGTCTATTACCCACTACCTCTTCTATACTGGCTCTAGGAGACAGTTGATCGTTGCTGGAGGGGACAGGTTGCCCGGTCTTTGTGGCCGTGCTAGGCTCGAAGAATGGTTCCATGCCCTCAGTGTTGAGCAGGGTTGTGAAACCTGGCCGCTTAGAGCAGCGGACCTCAAGAGGCTAGTTACGTTCGACCACCGGTGCCTTCGTAATTTAGCTCACATCTGGTGGAAACACCGCGTGAGAAACGAGCGTGTTCGACGCCTCGTTTACGGCACAGGAAAAGGAAATGAACCGCTCAGCACCGTTATTTCACGCATCAGGCTCCGATGGCTCGGCCACGTGTTACGCATGCCAGCCCACCGACTCCCGCGACGTGCGTTGTTTGCGCGCCGGGGGATGTGGATGGAAGAAGAGGAGGGTGGCCAAGCGATGACTTGGTCGAGAGGAATGAAGGCCCTCACTTCTGAGCTGGCCTCGGTTGGAGCGTCTCGGCTCCCTCGTTGGGGTCCGAAAGACGATGAACACGTTTGGTTGGACACAATTGCTGATATGGCTAGTGGCGTTCGTGCTGTGAGTTCCTTTGTCCCACCCCATCCCTCTCAGCCTCCCCCTCCAACCACGATCTCATTATTTATCCTAATATAATTTTGCATAGTAATTTTTTTGGTGCACAGCAGCCGGCTGGTAGCTTACCGGAACGATGCCCATCCGTTACCGGTAGCTCAGCCAGCTTACACCAAAGGCTTGTTTTTCTTTCCTTTTTTTCTATGTATTGCGGCACAGTAGCTGAGTTGTTCCCCACCTCCAGCTAACGTGTAGTATGATATGAGGAGTATGAGTGTTGAGCAGACTACGGTCAAGCCACCGCCTTGTGTGCGATTGATTCCCCAAATACAGCGTGCTTGTGTTTGTCTGTGAAGGAGTGTGGGCCAGCTCCGTTGATGAAACGTGGCTCCCATCCACATGCCTCCCGGTCTTATTCCTTCTGATTTACATTGGATATGGGGTGTGTGTGAATGGAGCCGTGGGTGGTGCAGAGCAAGCCACCCATAGTCCCTCTGTAGGCGCAGGCGTCCTGTAGCTGGCCACAGTGACAGGCAAATCCGAAAGTGGATGCCGGCAACCACTTGTGTATGAATGTAGCTGTGTAGCTTGTGTTTGTGAATGTGCCAGAGCAGTTCTTACTGTTTGTAATTGTCAGGAATGTGAGAATAAGCGAATGATAACGTGGGTTAGATAGGATTTTCCGGGTATGCACGGGGCGGTGAATTATTTTGTGGCGAGTCACACACGCCACGTCGCAGTGCTGAGAAGCAGACATTTGTGGCATTTTATAGGGAGAACGCTTACCAGGTGAAAACCCACCACGTCCTGGAACAATGCCGTCAAACTAATTGCTGGAACGAGTTAAACCCGAACAACTCAGTTGACACTACGAAGTTGCAGTTCGGATGATTTATTGTCGTTTAGCTATGACAACTGAGATGCAAGAGACGCAGATGCTGCAGTCTAGTAGTTGAAGCAGGCTGGAAAATCAGATGAAACCTAATGAGTCGTCCGACGAATGTGTGTCGCGCGCGATGGCCAAAGCACGTGTGTCGTATGTGGTGTGTGTGTGTCGGTTGCATACCTCGACCTGTTGAGAAAGTGCATAGTTAGCTGAGGCCATAAAACGTTAAACGGAATGTGGAGTAGACAACCCGAGCAGCCCTTCTGGATAGAGCAAAACGAACATATTACGCCAGCGGTGAGATGGGAAGTTTGATCCAACACTTTCGATGGGAGTGACAGTTCTAATTTTTCAGTCGATAGTAGTCACATTCGACCCGATTATCTCTCTTTCATTTGGTTGGGTGACGCGCAGTGAGAAGAAAACCAGCTGTTTCAAACTCCGATGCCCAGACCGCAAGAGCGACTCTCATCCGTTGGCTATGTTGCTTTCACATACATAAGAAGAGTGATACACAGCACTGGGCGAAGACTAATGACAAACAAGTCGCACATGATCATCATGCCATTGTGCAGAGCTTAAGCGTCCAGCCTGTATGAGCGAGATACCATTCGTATAAGGTAAATCGGATGACTAGTCACGCAACCGGAGCTCACGTCTTAAAGTAACACAGGCTGTACGGCCAACTTCAATAGCCAAATGAGCAAAAAAGGATGCTGACTGTGATTTTGTGGGCTACCACAACTGTGAATGGAAAATGGTCATAAGAGCACCAGTCAAGGCAGGATGTACGGGCCAAGACCAAAGCAGAGTAAGTGTTAAGTGTGGACAGATGTCGCATAGTTACGAGAGAAAAAATGCTGCGTGGCAACGAAATGCAACACGTGGTTATGATGGAAGTGCAACGTATGTGAGCAGTCACCCTGGAAAAACTGATCGTTCGCGGCAAAACAAAGTGAACTGACCCACTCCTGTCTTTCCTGAGAAGTGTTAACGTAGAAAGAGAAGAGAATACAGATGGCGCGCGAGCATATGAATTTATGAAAGCGCTAATGTAAAAATAAGTTAAATGAATTGGGCGCGGTATAACAAAGCAATGCGAGGGGTGTGCGGAGTACAATAACAAAAAACAGCCCAAACGGACCGATAGATAGCTCAAAAGTAAACTGACTGTTGTGTGGTGCATACCGGCTTGAGATGCATGCGACCAATCAAGATGAAAATATTCCATTTGTTGAGCACCCAACGCAAGGTGCTAACGAAGTGTTGACAAGAGACAATTTCGGGTCGGGATCAAGCGCAGATGTGCATAGTGAAGGTAAGCAACTACAGCATACACCATCGTACCACTTATTATCAAACTGATGAGTTATAATGGTAAAAATCACAGGATTAATATGCAAACATGGTGGACCGTTGCTCATGCCCGTAGCCTAAAGGTAACAATCTTGTCTTGTAGTCTGGTGACGCGGGTTCGAGCTTGCGTTGGGGCAGGGCGACCCTCGCAGTATCTTAGCCCACGTGCGACCGGTGGTGGTTGCGCGGCAGCGGAGCGGCGGTACTGCGTACTGGCGTATTGCTGATACCTTTTTATGCTGGAGTTTACATGGAATATGGTGTTTGACCGCAGTAGTTGGTTGCATAGCGTACACAGCACGTCTGTCCACGTAGGGGTGGGCGTCCTCGCGGTATACTCAGCCCGCGCGCGACTGGTGGTGGTCGCGCGGCAGCGAAGCGCCGTTACGGCGTATAAGCTGACACATTGTCCACGTAATGTGTCACGGGATGTATGCAACCGATGTGAATGGCAACGGGGTACACATCAAGTGGGCACAACCACATCGAATACAAGGCAAGGGAGACTGGTAGCCATGCCAGATGCGGAGCGACAAGTTGATGACGGTAGTAAACGCGACAGGTGGTTTCGTCATGGACTGCGATCCACTATGTGCTCTGTGGATCCCAGAGTGCCCCGACGGTGTGTACAAGAGTAAATTACTGATCGATGCCAGTCCCGCATGAAGAATTTGGATACAGAATGGTTGGTAAAGCAGCGTCAGTCCCTAGGTACCGTAAGTTGAAAGGAAGGCACGAACTACTCACAAGTAATATGCCTCCCACGCAGCAACTACATCGACATCACGAAGGCCAGGAGTGTATGAATAGATGCCGGGGTAAACACAGTTCTTAACATGAACGGACACGAGCGGTACGCTGGCACACCGTACCGATGACTCGTTACCACGCAAGCAACAAACGGTTGCATGCTAATGGCAAGCTCCGACTCGTTGAACAGTACACAAAAGCCTAAATTATAGGCAGGCAAGTAGATCAGGCTGACCAGTAAGTATTAAAATCACACGTTCGTTTACAGTGGCTTTCCGTCTATCAATGGGATTTTTCATAACTAGAGTTGATAAAGAAATTTCTGATGGCAAACTGCAACCCACGGAGATTCACCGAGAAAATTGTCAGACCACAGAATCGAGAAGTCCAGTGTCCACGGTGTCTAGGAAGAACACAAGCAGAGATATCCTTTAAGCGTACCATCTCGATTCTGACGCTTGCCAAGTAGAGTTCTTCCTAGTTAGCGAAGTTAGTACCATCGACCGACATAGGTGACTACTGCTTTCATTTGAGGAAGCTCAGTACACCGGGGCAAACTCACGCTGTGCGGACGACTGTGACTGCGGAGTAAGTTCCATGGGAAGCAGAAGTAGCGGGAAGAGGAACACGTGCCCCTTCGGATTCAAGACAAGACTACACAACAATCATGTCAATATCAAGTTCCAGTTGATCTAAGGTCAACAGATTAAGGACAATTTGCTGATCGAAATTTAGTTACGTCACACTAATTGCCGCTTTCCCTATCGGAAGAAGCCGAAGTAAAGTGGTGCTGATACTCAGAAGCAATTATCTGCCAATCCTAGGCTGATCCGGATTCGGTGATGAAACTCCCATCCGTGTTGTAATCCAACGGTCATCGGTTCGAATACCCGAAGAGATTTGGGGGCAACTTCTCATCACTAGCCCTCGTGCAAATGGTGCGGGATTGCGTGGTAGCGAAATGTCGGCTCGGTGTACCGGCATACTGTTAATGCCTCGTTCTATCGATAATAAAACATTTTTTATTAATAGCTATGGTATGAAATCGGGAGTCGATACTAAATACATGCATCTGAGAGGCGCTGCCTTCTAGTTCCGTATTGCAACTAGTAGACCTGCTCGTCTTGTGTCGCTATCAGAAAGATTGGCTGCAAAATTATGAACGTGGTAGCACATGGAGAGTGTAGTTGCTTCTGGGGCAAAAGTAAGGAGGAAGGTAACATTTGAACGGTCAATTAGAAACAGTGAGTTTGATTTCATAGTGTCCAAAAAAGCACTCAAGTTGACGGCACGTGAAAAGCATAGCTAGGAGATATCTCGGCCTTTGAACAGATGTGCTTGGGACACAGGTAAGATATATTGATAAATAACGACATTGATCAAATAGAACACATGAATCATTGAAGTAACAGGCATATTCCAGTAAGAATGAGAAGTTCTACATAGCTAGAACGCTGTGAAAATCCTCCAGTTATCATGAAAAGGTACATAAGATTTTCATAGGCATGAAAAACTATAAAAACGAATAAACAGGCGAAATGCATTTCGTTGACCGTGGTGGCGTATTAGGAATTCCACCATGCAACGAAGACAGGGCACAAAATACAGTGGTAAAATGAAAAGCACGTCGCAGAGTGAAAAAGATACTTACCCTTTTGAATACTTTAGTATCATTGCCAAATGATGTCGAATCCGGTGTTTAGCCTAACACATAACGATTCCACTTGACAGCATACTCAATAATGTTAAACAAAGCTGTGGAGAGTTAACGGACTAAGCCACAGGTAGTCGAGGCAAAGAAACGGCGATTCCAGCGCTGAGTCCGTGTGCGCACAGTGGAAATATTGATGCCAGCAGTAAGCTGGTGTTTTATACCGGCATTTCGCGTCGCGTGATATTAGACTCGAAGTGGTGACTTGCGGACTACAAGCCTGAAGCATGAAACACTATGTTACCGATCGGTGATAGGTCACTGAGGTGTTTACAGAAGTGTGGCATAGGGTGAACAAATGTCCGAGTGTGCTGCATAGCAAACAGACACAACAAACCGACAGTGGTGCAATTAGCGAGCGCTGTTTGGCGACTACCAGACGCTGCATGCGAGTGCGGCATATGCCAGGCTGCGAAATGGAGTGTAACAAGGCAACCACAGACCCAAACCACATAAATTAACACTCCAGCGAGAAGGCGAACACACTGCCGTGTAGTTAACCCACAGGCCCGGTAGGTAAACAAGTCGTTCAGAAAAAGAAAAAATAGAGCATTTAAGGTGGCAGGGTGAAACAGAGTTCATTTCCACAAGTTGGGAAAAACATGGACCAGATACGAATGAAGTGCCTTGTTCGCCTAAAACTAATATCACGCGATACGCCTATGAGCAAAGCAAGCGCTAGCAGAGTACGCCAGTCAAGTACATGGTTGCGTCATCCACAGCATCACGAATAACCTGCTAACGCGAAACAACGCGAAGATGTAGTTGAAAGGAGAGAGCGCAACATGAGTGCCTTATATGAATGTTCGTAAAAAATGCGCGGGCGAAACGGGGAGCGTCAGATTACTCAAGAGATACTGAATCCGGAACACAAGCAGCACGAAGGTTGAGGGGGCACGCGAGTCTCAGTTATACAGCCTAGCACAAATTATTGTTTTACGAAAAAAACCCAGTGATGTGTTGAATGAGGCAAGCAAATTCTCCGTTTGCCGTGCTCTAGTATTCGATCCGGTTCATCGAAAGTGGGATACTAGGATGTTTCAGGTAATCCGATAAGAATCAAATTAAGTGAACAACGTGTTCTATGCATCCAGAAAGGGTGACTATTCAGACAAGACACACGTGCACCCACCTATCTTTAGTTGTGATAACGATAAAAGGTTACCGTGGGACTGAAGATGAGATCACGAACCGTATAGCAAAAGCTCGGGGCGCTTTTGCTAATCTTCGCCACTTATGGCGCCGGCGCGACATCACTCTTGCCCTGAAGGGTAGAGTGTACAATGCAGCAGTATGTTCGACCCTACTGTATGGTTGTGAAACCTGAACCCTTAAAGCAGCGGACCTCAAGAGGCTAGTTACGTTCGACCACCGGTGCCTTCGCAATTTAGCTCACATCTGGTGGGAACACCGCGTGAGCAACGAGCGTGTTCGACGCCTCGTTTACGGCACAGGAAAAGGAAATGAACAGCTCAGCACCGTTATTTCACGCACCAGGCTCCGATGGCTCGGCCACGTGTTACGCATGCCAGCCCACCGACTCCCGCGATGTGCGTTGTTTGCGCGCCGGGGTGTGGATGGAAGAAGAGGAGGAGTGGCCAAACGATGACTTGGTCCAGAGGAATGAAGGCCATCACTTCGGACCTGGCCTCGGCTCCCTGGTTGGGGTCCGAAAGACGATGAACACGTTTGGTTGGACACACTTGCTGATATGGCAAGGAGCCGACCTCAGTGGCGTTCGTGCTGTGAGTTTCTTTGTCCCACCCCATCCATCTTAGCCTCCCCTCCAATCACGATCTCATTATTTAGCCTAATATTTTGCATAGTAATTTTTTTGATGCACAGTAGCCGGCTGGTAGCTTACCGGAACGATGCCCATCCGTTACCGGTAGCTCAGCCGGCTTGCACCAGTTGCAGTTTTATTTCATTTTTCTGTGTATTGCGGCACAGTAGCTGAGGTGTTCCCCACCTCCAGCTAACGTGTATGATGATGATGATGATGATGAAGGATAGAAGAAACAGCATAAGAAACTATGCATAAGGATGCAATGAATTTGATAATTGCCAGAGAACCCCGTACTCCTGAGTTTGTCATCGTCATCCAGTTCACTATCACCATCATCACTAGGTGAGGTGAGAAATACAGCCATTGTGTCGCAGTCACCATCCAGTTACCACTAACAGATGTTTCGGAGCCTATTCCGAAAACACGGGAAGATCAAGGGTGTGCAACACGTCAAACGGGGTAAAACACACGAAGTGATTAGCCGAGGAATCAAACAGCCAAAAAGGTGTAACTTAGAATGGGAAAGTAAAATCACACCATACTAACTCTGGTGAATAATGCATTCGCGTGAAGTAACCACAGTAAATCACGTCACAGCATTGCCATTAGATGACCCCGTGGAACGGGTGGGTGTGTAAGGCTCCAGTATGGATGTGAATCCTGAAGGTAATAGGGTCACATGATGCCGACAGCGATTTCCTTCATACAGTGAGTAAAAAAGGTCAATGCATCACGATACATTCAGTGATGAGTACTGTATGTTATAGTGTTAGAATTTGCATCTTGGATGAAGACACCGTGATAAGATGACTGAGATGGAAAAGCAGGTCGTACGCATATCTAAGTAGAACAGCTTCTACCAGAACAAGCACTGTGATAACGTAAGCAGAAAATAGGGATGATGACACGAAAGCGTCCCCCGGGTAAACCGGAATTTGTAGTGAGCAGGGTGGAGCTTTTGAAATCCTGTCTGGCGAACTGTGGACTCTGGGCAAAATATTCCCAGAGCAGGAAGCCTATAGTGCTCCAGTGTGGCCAGCATACAGTACCTAGTTGAAAGGGATGTTGTGTTTACGAGAGCAAACAAATGCAGCATTAATAATGAGTAGGCGGATTTGGGTGCGATACGATTTGGTTCATCGCAATTAGATTCCAAGCCGCATAGGTAAACTACCAATCCACTGATCACTTGTAACTGCATATAATGCATATAATGCCACCTACTGCTTTTAGAGCAGACATGGAAGAAGTCGGAGCAGAATGGTGCGGATCACTCAGGTAGAGCTTATTCGTCATTCTTTCGGTAATGATTTGAACAAACACTTTAAATACTGCTGAAGTGTGCGAAAAGGGTTGATACTCGCAGGCACTAGGGTGATGCTGACACTTCTCTAGGAAAAATCGTAATTGCTTAAACCAGATAGGAAACTGACAACGACCAGAGATAACCTGTCCAGGTCGCCTGAATCACCGGAGTTAAACTAAAAGGACTTAATGTGTAAAGTTGCGCTGTCGACGAGTAATAAGCACAAAAAATGATGCTTTAACCTTTCTGGTTAAACTAAGATGAGGCTGTCGGAATAACCGTTCGCCATCAGTGTGAGTTCCGACCCCTAAGGTAAGCATTCTAGTCGACATGGGGAGCTGGCATTTATCTACGGTCAAGTGGCTGCGCCGCCTATTTTATGCCACCCGCTGCGAAGCATTCGTATAAAGATCGACCAATGCCGATCGCGACATTTCACATCAACAGGTTCACTAAGGTACATGTAAAACGACAACGTATAACCGTTGCTGAGCGCACCAAAAATTCGGTACAAAAGTTATCACAGATATGCTGTATAATTTGTCGGCAGCAATTTCCTTGATGCTAATCAAAAGCATAGGATTCACGATACAGTGCAAGTAATGGATTTGATAACAGGTCCAGATAGCTATTTACGGATACACAACGATGTGCAACTGGTGACTTAAGCGCTCTCCAGCCAGACACGCGTGTATGACACATAAGGTTGTGTGACATGCCGTTGCATACGTACACCATGATTTCTGACGGAAAAGATGACTGAAAGATGTAAAATAAAATTTGCATTCCGTTTCGGTTTTGACATCATCAATCCAGTGAATATGGTGTGGTAATCTACAACAGACCAAGATACACAGGACCATTCGAGTCAATGTGAAGTCCATCAGGATTAGATTAGCAATGGAAATCAATGGCGCGGAGGCAAACGTCAACGACTGCAACTGTGGCACACAAGTTGGTACTTCGTTTTCATGCAGCAATGAATCAAGAGGGGCGACACTAGGAAGAAGAATGGAAGTGAAAGTGGGACATCAGCGCATGAGGTCAGGCCTCAGACGCCTTGCGAACACCGTGGACGCACAAACAATGTGGCAGAATTCAAGCGAAACCCAGCTCAGCAAAAAAACCATGGTTGGAACAACAAAGTAATGTGGATCAGGCTTCCATTACTCTCATCGACATGAAAATATGTGAATAATGAATACTGTATTATAGAGCAAGTAGAAATGAATTAGGTACCACTCTTTCGAAATATGGTGAAAACGTTATAAAATCGTCAACCGTGAATATCGTTATCGTTCCCAAGTAACGTTTAAAATATCTGACTCACGGTACTGCAGGAGTCACGAATGGGAGATATAATCTTAAGTGTGCAATCGTTCTCTGAATCAGTGGTAAAATATAAATCTAACAACGTTTTAAACTGTCGCACAGCTGTTGCCTCCATCACACGTTCAGGCAAACCGTTCCAAATATTTTCCACTCTCTATTCGAAGCACAGTGGGTGGGGAACTCGCTTCACATCCGGCATGACAAGTTTGTATCTGTGTCCGCGTGTGCTGCGTGGCCATTGTAACTATAGCATTGGTCTCAGCATGGGGAAGTCACCAATATGTAGAATACGGTAGGTCATAATGAGGTCGATTCGCACCCGACGGTAGGACAAGGTGTAGAGTCCTAGTTTCTCACACCGGTCTTCATATACCAAGCCATGTAAACTCAGGAAGAACCTGGTAGCAAAGTGTTCGACCTGTTCAAACTGTTGTGCCTCGCCTCGGGTACTCGGAAAGTAGGCGGACCTATCGTACTCTAGCATTGGCCTAATGATGGTAGAGATGAGGTGAGTGGCAACCTCCTCAGACAATGTCCCGAGGCTAGGTTGGAGTGCCAAAACCATGCGCAATCCGTTACATATAGCCTGTTCGTGTTGTCCACGGACTTCAAATCGTAGCACGAGAGTACACCGAATGCCGCCAACCACATATGTATGAGATGCGCCCCATGCTGAGGCTGATATTGCATTCATGATGCTACTTCACCACAGCTGGTCTAAACCAAATTACACTTAAACGACGTCTTTTAAAACTGGATAAATTTCATTCTACTTTATTTGGTTTGTCCTGTCAACCAGAATAACCGTCTATTACCTGGCCACGTTGCTTAGGCTAATTGAAGTTATCTTCGTTAACTTCATTGTAATTATAGCACTTTTGGGTAACTTCTGGACATTTTGCACCTATAGCTGGTTTGTTGCTAACCAAGGTATTACATACTCTAATTTAGCGAAGAGTTAAGTTGGCATATCTGTATGCTTTAACCCATTTATCTTATGCACAAAGGTTATTTCAAGTGAGCGGCTGTTGCTTGACATCACCGATGTGTGGCTGCGCTTTATGTGCAAATTGACAAGGTGCCCACCTGTCTATTATCCACTACATCGTTCATACTGGCTCCAGGAGACAGTTGGTCGTTGCTGGAGGGGACGGGGTGCACCGTCCTTGTGACCGTGCTAGGCTCGAGGTGCGGTTACATGCACTCAGTGTGGAGCGGACTACGGTCAAGCCACTGTCTTGTGTGGACTTGATTCCCCAAATACAGCGTGCTTGTGTTTATCTGTGAAGGAGTGTGGGCCTGCTCCGTTGATGAAACGTGGCTCCCATCCACATGCCTCCCGGTCTTATTCCTTCGGGTTTACACTGCAGATGGGGTGTGTGGACGGAGCTGTGGGTGGTTCAGCGTAAGCCACCCATGGTTCCTCTGTAGGCGCAGACGTCTAGTGGCTGGCCACTTTGATTAACAAATCCGAATCTGGATGTCGCCAACCATATATATATATATATATATATATATATATATATATATATATATATAGGTGTAGTGTTCGCTGGTGTAGTGTTTGCTGGCTTTCTGGAGTATATTTGTACCGAACGCTTCAGCTGAGGATCTCAGTTATCCTTAAGTTCATGCGTTAAAGCCCTGATAGTATGTCAGCCCAGCAAAAGCTATGAACTATACAAATACAAATTACTTCATGTAGCGTCGGCAGTTGAGTTGCGGAGGATAAGGGTCGCGTTAGCTGCCACATACATCGTGGTGGGTGTGCGAAAGCACTCCACCGCGAGAGCCTCCTGAATTTCCTCCAACACTTTCCCCTGTATACGACGCCACTTCACCGTGCAGTGTGCCAATAATGAGCCTAGTTAAACGTAACTTCGAAGTAGCCGGTCAATCAAATAACAAGACACCCGCCAAAAAGCCTAATTAAGTTGGCGTCTGTCTTATTTACGGATGAAGCCATCTGAACTGAAAACATGGTTATTCCGGCTGATACGGAAAACGGGCAACAGCAGACTTGGTGTTAGTGAAGCTATACGTGACGAGAGTGGACAGCCTATGCACAATTGGTTAAAACATTTAAAATGTTGGGCTGAGCATTTTGAAAAGCAATTTAAACTGCCGGAATTATTTTATTCCTCACTGGCCAGTGATCGCCCTGCTCCGTGGGCTGTCCCTTTGGATTCGCCCTCTCGCGCAGAAGTGAAACGTGAGACCGGACTGTTAAAGTTGAACAAAGCCGCGGGACCAGATGATCATCATTCAGCACTCGTCAATTTCGGGGGTTCTGCTCTCGTGGACGATTTGCATGAATTACTAATGAAACTGCGGGAGCAGGAAACTGTCACAACCGAATGGAGCCGCTCGGTTATTTTTCCTATCTTCAAAGGAGGCTCGCGATCGAAATGTGGCAACCATAGAGGAATCAGTCTGATCTCCATCGCCTCCAAATTGCTTGCATCTGTAATCCTTCACAGACTGACTGGCACCAGTGAAAGCCAGATTCGTGAGGAGCAAGCCGGGTTTTGCCGGGGTCGTGCCTCCATTGACCACATCTTCAATTTGCGTCAGTAGTCGGAGCACCGCCACACATATTGGCGGCCCACCGTTGTCGTGTTCCTCGACATCAAAGGTGCATTCGTTTCGGCTGATCGATGTGCCATTTCGAACTGTCCATTCAGGAAAGGTGTACCTGAGAAATATGTAAATATTATCCAAGCATTATACCCGCGTAGCTCGAGCAGAGTGAGGGCTTTTGACAAACTGTCGCCACCCTTCAGTATCTCCAGCGGTGTGAGACAAGGATGCCCACTGTCACCTTTTCTCTTCAACTTCGCTATTGATGAAGTCATGGAAATCGCGTTTACAGGACACGACTTTGAAGGTGTGAAACTGCATCAGGAGAAGGACTTCCTGACTTAGAGTATGTTGATGATATTGCCCTAATCTGTGACAGATCACAAACGTGCCAAGCAGCACTGGACAGATTAGCACTGTTGTCGGCCGCTTCGGGCTTTGCTTCGCACCATCGAAGTGCAAAGCTTTTCTCCAAGATTGGCAGGGATCGCCTCCTACGCTGACCCTTGGTGGGGATCAGCTAGAAGTCATTCAAAAATTCAAGTAACTGGGAAGTTGTATCAGCGCACTTGGGATTGAAGATGAGATCACGAACAGTAGAGTATAAACTCGAAGTGCTTTTGCTAGTCTTCGCTGCCTATGGTGGCGGCGCGACATCACTCATCCTGAAGTGTAGAGTGTACAATGCAGCGGTATGTTCGACCCTACAGTGCAGCTGCGAAATCTGACCACTTAGATCAACGGACCTAAAGAGGCTAGTTACGTTCGACCACGGGTGCCTTCGCAGTTTGGCTCACATCTGGTGGAAACATCGCCTGAACAACGAGCTTGTTCAGTGCCTTGTTCACGGCTCAGCAAAAGGGAATGAACAGCTCAGCACCGTTATTTCACGCACCAGGCTCCGATGGCTGGGCACGTGTTGCGCATTGCAGCCCACCGACGTTCGTAACGTGCGTTGTTTGCTCACCAGGGGGTGTGGATGGCAGAAGAGGAGGGGTGGCCAAGCAATGACTTGATCGAGAGGAATGAAGGCGCTTACTTCGGAACGGGCCTCGGTTTGTGCTTCACGACTCCATGGTTGGGGCCCAGAAGACGAGGAACACGTTTGGCTAGATACACTTGCTGACAAGGCTAACAGCCGACCTCAATGGGGTTCCTGCTGTGAGTTTCTTTGTCCCTCCCCATCCCTTTTAGCCTCGCCCTCCAATCACGATCTCATTTCGTAGCGCAATATAATTATACATAATAACTTTTCTTGTTGCCTAGTAGCCGGCTGGTAGCTTACGGGAACGATGCCTATCCGTTGGTGGTAGCTCAGCTAGCATGCAACAGTTGTATTTCTTCTCTTTTCATTTTATGTGTTGCGGCACAATAGCTGAGGTGCTTTACACCCCCAGTTAATGTGTATAATGATGCTGATAGCTGGCTGAAAAACTTACTGGATAGGACGCCGTCATGTAGTCGGTAGCGCGATTGTTGTTGTTTCATCACTTCGAGTTCTTGGCTATTCCACCTGATGATTTAAGTTACTGATCATCCCTCCTGAGTCATTAATATCACTGCCACGGTTAGCTAAGCGACTGGTTTCACCGTACCTTGATACACGGATCGTAGTGGGTAACCAGAAGTGAACAGTATGAAAACACACCGAGTTAGAAGAAGCGTGACTCTTCTTACATATGACAGCCACAGGTAGACCTGGTTTGCCTAGTCCGAATACACAACAGCTCCTGAGAAATACGGAGTAGCTTAAAGCTCCAAGAGAAGTTGTGAACAACCGTAATGGAGCACCACAATGGTGCGGGAGATTTATCTTCATGAGGACGGCGGAAAATCGACGGGTTTAAGCACCACCATGCTGATTGACTGTATGAGTGACAGCAGTGTGATCAATTGCATGGGTGCATCTTCACACTTCATAATGTCTACTTTGAAAGCCGGGAGGGTTCCGCTGAACTTCAAATCAGCATCTATACTTACCGCCGTTACATCGCTAAAAACTACGATTACGAAGCGCTCATGGGGCAGTGTCATTAAAGTCCATGCTGGACATTAAATTAAGTGTAACGCAATTTCACGACATCTCGGGCTAGAGAACATAGCGAAGCATCTCATTGGTGTAGGGATCAATCCAGACTTGGTAAATGTTAAAAATAGAAAACTGTTTACCATTTGCAATGGGGCAGTGCTTGGCATGCGTAACCATTCCACAGTCGATGTACTCCTCACTGTCTGCAATGACGCAGATCTAAAAAAAACCCATATCCGTTGCGAAGACCGCAGGCCAAGATAGAAGTAATGCCTATCTTAAGCGACAGAATGACTACTGCTCTTCCTTTCTTCAGTTTATATCTTGATAAGGATGCGACTATGTAATGTGACTAAATGACCACAAATCTAAACGGTATGATCACTGCCATCCTAAGAAGGAAGAATTTCCTCTTAATAAAACGATCAAACCGGTAAGACACAAGGCATTTAATAAGAAATACCTTGCGCCAGAGTATCTTTCACCACTTGTAGTAAAAGCGAATTGCGCCATTAAGGTTATGTGTATGCGAAAAGAGTGTCCAAAAAGAGACCGCCGAGATCTGCAGGAGATTGGAGTAATTAAGCAGAGCTATCGATCACACCACCAGTTCTGATGTAAAAGTGAAACAATTCAGCCGCAGATTAGGCTACTTCAATAACATTTCGATTCTCAAGCCATACTGTAGCTTTTAATAGTAGTCTACCTAACATTGCAATGAATCACTATGCGAAGAAAACGCAGAGACATGCCACTACACTCAATGGGTCGCCTAGACGGTCCTTAAGCGTCTTTGAGCAAAATAATGTTGTCTCAACTCAGATTATAGCAAAATTGTGTTTAATATGCAATAATCAGGCAAGAGCACTGATTATAGGATAAATATGAGTGTCACTGAAACGTCCAATAAGATCACAAGGAAACATAAATGCATTGCCCACATCTCGGGAGATCTGAAATGGTATGAGATCATTTCTGAAACCATGTTGATACAGGAACGCCTATAAGATCCGCACCATCCTTTCAACCTGAGTTCAAGGTCGATGGTAGAGACGTGGTGGGTAGCCTTAAACATCTGGCGGCGTCAGCGCCTAACAAGCAAACTCAAACAAGCGTGCTTTCTTATCTACGGCAACAATGTTTGTTGTGTTACCGCAAACGTGCTGTTACGTAAACTACTTTATTCCGTAATCAAAGTATCTTATCCAGTTCTGCAGTCAATGGAGCACTTCGTCAAAGGTACTCAGCATACCCGGTTAACGGAAAAAACTGTTTTAGAACACTACAAAATTCAGTGTTGTTCAGACAGCTATTCTACTACCATTCCCAGCATTTATTTATCTTGTTTCCGAAGAAGAGACCTTACTGCACTATATAGATAATGAGTTCAGACCATTCCCTTGACCGCGATCAGTTAAGCCAAAAGTACAGACTTTTCTGGACGAACTCACAAACCATGTCTAGCGCAAAGTGGATCAAAACGTAAGAATGCGCTTATCTCACAACCATGAACGGTTGCCAACAACTCCTTACTGGCTGTCTTCTAATTCATACTGAGGATTTTTAGTAGGTAGGAGTAACACCTAACTATGATATGGTTGGCGGAATCCGGTTCCGGGTTTGCCTGGCACTGTGGCCTCCATAGGACAACCACAGGACGCCTGCGCCTACAGAGGGACCATGGATGGCCTGCGCTGCACCACCCACAGCTCCATGCACACACCCCATATCCAGTGTAAACCCGAAGGAATAAGACCGGGAGGCATGCGGATGGGATGCAGGCTTCATCAACGGAGCCGGCCCACACTCCTTCAACATGCACAGTAGCAGCATTCCTGTCTATCTATGTAGGGAATCGTGCGTACCAGACATACACAAGGCGGAGAATGGGCCAAAACACATTCCACAGTGGATGCATGGAACCACTCTTCGAGTCTAGTACGGCCACGAAGATCGTGCACCCCCGTCCCCTCCAGGAACGATTCAGTTTGCTGGAGCCAGCAATCGAGGTGGGCAGTGTTAGACAGGTAGGCAACTTGTCAAAATTCACATCAAGCGCAGCCACACCGGGAATATCAAACAGCCAACAACGAAAATGAGGCAAAGCAGACACGCAAAATTGACTCAGAATATGCAGAAGAACAAGAGCCAAATGACTCAAACAAAGTGGAATAAATTTTACGCAGAGTAAAAAAAATCTGGTTGACGTGTAAGTCGGTTTAGGCCATGATATATGTGCGCGTATACACGCGTGCATGTATATGTCCGAATGGAGGAATATCTACATAAAACAGATCAGTGTACGGCATCTCTCGTTACATCTCCAGTCATCTGATCTTGCGGTTTAATGCAGCACGTGGTCCAACCTACTGAGCATACCACACTCCCATTATTTTCCCAAGTCCACTGAGTGAGAATTTTAAAGTACTTGCTAGTTCAGTGGAAAGTCGTCAAGGTACACAGTGATGCGAAGCGAAATAGAAAGTAAAAGGCTTCGGATAAAGGAGTCAGAACGGCGGATGGGCTTGTTCGATACCCAGGAAGAGTATGTCAAAATGATGCGTGCTGGCAGTGGGCACGCGTTTCGTTTCCCCATCCCCTATAACAATGTTATCAACTAATGTCACCCAGACGCCTTCGAGATTAACAGATTCACTGAACACAGGAAGCGTGATTGAGATTCATACACAGATGGTATATTTTGCAAGGCGAGCAGATTGCACACAGATCGATAAATCCGACAAACGTAGAGCCAAATTGGCAACAACACTAGGTCCATTGCATGTCAGAAAATGATAGGACAGAAGCGCCTAAAATGCGACATCAAGTTTGAAAACCTTGATTAAACAGCCTCTCCTATAACTCTGCGGGACGGTGGATAGAGCATCGCATAAGTGGCTTAAAACGTCTAAGATTAAATCCAGGTGACTACCAATTTTATGTATCGGTTGAGACAGCAACTTAACCATAATGAGCAGCATTGTAGCAAGTGAGAAGATGCAGAACTGCTTAAATTTATGTTGCCAAATGACAGAACGACTAGACTAAACTGCGTTTGATGAGCAATCTGACACATGTATTTCACTAAAAGCAAAAGCATAACTGCAGCAAATTTCGGTATCCATAGCACAGAACTCGTATAGCAGCAAGCAAGACTTCCGTATCTTGATGAACCAAGCAAATGGCTTTAAACAATAAGAGCTTTAAGTGCTGTTGCAGTAGCCGAACGCCACTATAAGTCACTACACAATGCGTAAACACAATGCACTCAAAAACACAGATGAGATTAACTTTAGAAGAAAAGTAGAATTCAGCTAGTACGTCTCCGAATGCTAGCGGTAGAAAGGACTGTTGTTTGAGCATATCAACTGATATCATTAAACGCATGACCATTTATATCACTCCAAATGTACTAACTAGGTTTGCAAGTAACCCAAGATCAAGTGTGAAACCATCATCAATTGCCTGAACAGGTTACATGCAGTCTTGCTTGGTGGAGTATTGCAAGGGAAGTCGTTGTTGTGAGTGCCAACTCTGTCCTTTGCATGTTCATTACATGCATGACAGTGAGAAAGAAGCACGATATATCACAGTTATAACGATCGGATGTCGCCACCAAAACTTTAGTGGAATAAACCGACGCAGCAGGAATACGTCGGACGCGTTTAACTGACGAGTCCCAATAGTGCAACACGACCAGCTATCGCTTTCCAGCATGTGTAGTGGCTGAGTCTGGCTGAGATGGGAGGCTGCAACCACAAATACGTTAAAATAAAATGCAAGAAGAACCGAATGATTGTGCGGCTTTAGTGCTCGAAATTTCCTACACCATCATAAAGACAGAGTTCAGGTAAATAGCAAGTATTCATGTAGTGAAGAGAGGCAGATGGAGTTAATCCGAAATGTATTGTCACAGTAGTATTAGGAACGAAAAAAGAGGAAAAATACATTCGAAAGGAGATAAAATATGAAAGAGATGACAGCCGAGAGCAAGTGAGGGAATATAAGGGTGTCACCGACCTCGTGAATATGCCATGTCTGATGACGTTTCTAACCACTGATGTGATCGAAATGGTGGACCTTGTGGAGAAGCATAGCAACAACAAGTGCACAATTCGATGGGGCTTCTATATATTCCCTTGCTATGTTACAACCTACCACATAGGAACCTAACCCAATCACGTGAAGTCTTTGTAAGCTCTTTGGGGATCAGCATCCCGTCTGCAAATGTACGAAGGATATGACATAACCAATGCAAGTGTGTTCAATTCGGAAGGCATGTCAGTGTAACAAATGAGAGTAATTCGCGAAACATCAGCATCGCAGAAATCAGCCATGCGATGCTACAGCAGCGCAGCGCAGGCACCAGAAATAAGGCACGATGATGACGATCGAACTGAAGTCACGTCGTAGAGGAAGCAAGTAAAACAAAAGACGACGGTCCTAGCTTTACTAACTGATCAAAGCGGATACTGCAACCGACGTGACATATATGAGTGGGTGATGACGGTATGTAAGAAACTGTGCTACTCAAAACGTGTTGAAACGCTGCAATTTTCTATGCAGCTGTTGACAACGTGTAGCTTGTTCGTTGCTGCTATCTCGATCACTGATTTTTGGAGACTGTCGATCACAGTGAACTAAGATCGGTGGTTTCAACATGGAACAGGACACCGTCCGGCTGCCAAAATATTGTGTCCGGTACACATATTCCCTCGGAGTTTGCAGCAATGACATGTAGATGTTAGCCATGTGAATCGGCCGTAGTTCCCAAGCGCGTGTCACCAGCAATAGGAAAAACGATGACTGGATATGAACAAAGGTCAAGCGCCCATTTGAAGTCCTCTAATGAAGCCGAGCAGAGTACACGAATGAGGCATGTGGATACAATACAGAGGCAGATAGCAGTCTCGATGAGGCAGGTGAGGGTCTTACAGCGAGTACAATTTCAAGCAGTAAACAGTCCAGTAATTAGAATAAGGCGGTAACTGGCGGAGGTTGAGTTTGTATGGAGCGCAACTCACTCGCAGCAACTGGTTAGTCTGGACACGCGATTTTGGCTAAAGGTTACATAAAAATGGAAGATCTATCCAGAAGTGGAACATAAGCCATAGGCTTAAAGAGGACAACTGTTGTCAGTTTTTGTCATTAGGCTAAGTGCAACAGTATATGCTGAAGGGCCAAAGTTCACTGGACAGAGTGCAGAGGTTATTGGCTCAGAAAACAATTCAAGCCGTGTTCATGATACGTGTCAGACAATCACGTGATGGAAGGCACGTGGCATGATCGGATTCATAGAGTTAGGCTGCTGGTCAAGGCAGCTACGATGCTTGAGGGTACATATTCAGTCTTGTCAACCTGATGATTACTGCTACCGCCGCAACAAGTAGCCATGTCCTTAACAAGTCTCAGTTGCGATAGCGATTTACACAGCATCCCGAAATAAGTACGTTTGCCAGTTTGATTACCAGTGGTGGATCAAATGATTAGCCATCGCAATTTGATAAGTACAATCAATGACTGCTCGGTCAATTCGTGGATGCTCATTGATTAAGTTACACTAGTGCTTGATCGTGCGTCCAAGGTACCTAACCCCACAGGGACAGATGGACCAGTAGATCATCATAGACTGGAGGTGATTAGGCATTTGTTCGGGAAAACTACGGCCCATTTGAAAGTATACAATGAACGTCCCACATGCACCAACGCGCACTGAAAGGGGCAGAGCTGCGATGTTGAGCTACCCCACAGAGTCGTGGATTTGGAGAATGCTAATGACAACCTTTGGTTGTCAAAAACTAGTTGACCCGCCTAGTGATAGAAAAATCCGAATGTAATCTGTTTCCTGCCCCATCTAAGTGCAACACTTTGCTTCCGGGTTGACAAGTGCTTGTCGGCCCGTAGCCTAGAGGTAACGAGCTTGTTTCGTAATCTTGCGGCACGGGCTCGAATCCGCGTAGGGGTGGGTGTCCTCGCGGTATACTCAGCCCGCGTGTGACTGGTGGTGGTCGCACGGCAGCGAGGCATTGTTACGGCGTACAGCTGACACATTATTTATTATTTTTGACAAGTATTTTTGCTTGCGCTCATCATTGCAAGTGACGGTTTGGAGCAAGTCACTAGCCTTATATATCTTGGAAGTTGTATCACGGCTAGTGGCTGTGTTGGATAGGATATCTCACAACAAATGGCTAAGTCTCAACCACCGTCCATTAATTTTAGATCCCAGTGAAGTCGACGCAACATCAGTTTCAAACTCTCGGGCGGAGTGTACAATGTCGCCATTAGCGCTGTCCAGGTGTGCACGGCTGCGAGGAATGGCCCGTCTGCTCGAAAGATATGAAACAACCGTCATTCTTGATAACCAGTGCTTTCGAAAGATCACTCGTGTGATGGCAGGACCGTGTAAGTAATACGGGAGTTTATAGTCCAGTACACGGATCAAACAGTCCCTGCCTCTAGGGCCGACCCGTAGCCTAAACGTAACAACATTGTCTTGCAATCCGGTAGCGCGGGTTCGAGCTTGCGTTGGGGCAGGGCGACCCTCGCAGTATCCTTACCCCACGTGCGACCGGTGGTGGTTGCGCGGCAGGGGAGCGTCGGTACTGCGTACCGGTGTACTACTGATGCCTTTTGCCTCCAGGGCATTCTCCTTTAACACCGGTTTCGTTGGCTCTGTCAAACATTGCGCGTGCCAACCCAACCCCTAACGCGTTGTGCATTATCTGCCCTTTTCGGATGCGAATGTGTGGGAAAAGAACATGAATAAAGCAACAGCCCACCAGCCGCACGAACTGATGCTTTGATGTCGAAAATGGACAAAGTGACAACAAATGAAAAATATTAAGACGAAAAGTATAGGAGCCTATCGTAGAAGGTAAATGCATAAAGGGACTTACGCTTTATCAAGAAAGCCGTTAAAAACAGATGCATATCTTGCTAAGGTGACATGGGCTATACAACCAGAAGAGGGCAGTGGACACTCCACTGGTGTCGACTGCCAGCTGTCTCGTATAGTCTGGAGCCAAGCACAAGGGGGCTAACGAAGACTCCATTCTTGAAAGCGAGAGGGACCAATAGCATCCAATTAATTAGTCAGTGACTTCATGCCCCATTGTCGAGTCAACTGACATCAACGTCAAGTCTACGGATACACATACATCGTCAGCTGTAGGTCGTAACGGCGCTTCGCAGCCACGCGACCACCACCAGTCGCGCGTGGGTTAAGTAAAACGCGAAGGCACCCACCCCTACGCGGATTCAAACCAGTGACCTTATGGTAACAAACCAGGCGCGCAGACCCCTCGGCGACTAGCCGACGTCGAGCCTAACACGATCGGACACTCAGAAAGGAAAACAAGGTTCGCCTAGGCAAGAGATGATTAGTCATACGTAACACATGTTCTAAACAATGAGATCTGGTGTTCCAAAGAACCAAATTGGTGATTATGTCTAGTAGTAGTTTAAGCGTACCACCGTTGCGCATACGCTGATGCAATCCGACACCGTTAATTCTCCGCAGGCAGCGAGAATCAGAGGTTTAAAGGTGCCACGGATCCTTAGACCGAAGAGGCCAATTCTTACTTCTAAAGAGGAAGGTTGCCCTCAATGTGGTCTTATAAACATGGCCTGTCAGACGAGAAAAAGACTACCTGACCTTAGCGATATTGCAGGTTCACGAAGACAGTTCTAGCTTTCCCAACACGTGTACTAACTTCGGCGAACACTCGCCAATCGCTGCTAATGTAACTCCCAGAATAAGTGAGTTGTTCAACTACCTCGAATTTTTCGTTATCAAAGGTCAAGGGATCACTTAGTGGTAAACGGTCCTGCAACAACACTTAGCACTTTGAAAGTGCAAAGCGCGTGTTAGACGATGGGTGATCAATCTGAGTTGACTGGGTCAACCCAACAGCAAGAAAATACAGTCCGCATAATCAGAATTAATCAGTTTTCCACCAGACAGTATCTCAACGCCTGCATCGTGAGATGCCGCAATGGAACACACGCTGACGGAATTCACGACGAAGTTAAGCAAAAACAAGGAAACTCGGCAGCTCTGGCGAACGCCAGAAGATTTTGACGCAGCTTGTGGGGTTCAAGTACAGGGCAGGTAAAATGTTTACATACTTCATAAGAACACCATTCCGTGCAACTATTTCGAACAAAATGCACCCAGTGACTAAGTCAAGTGCCCTCATGAAGTCGAGGAACACAGATATTGTAGGTTTGCAGTAGGTGTGATGCTGATCTAAAATTTTATACAAAGTAGTTACATCATCGATGCCACACCATCGATGGCAGAAACCTGCTTGCTCACCAATCATCCAAGGATCCCGTTCCACGGAGTCAACGGACGATAATTAGATTCGGTGATTTTTTCATCATTGCCGGTGGTCTGACACTCCTGTGGTCAACACCGCCCTTACTGTATGCCGTCACCTCAGTTATCGTCATCATTATTATACACGTTAGCTAAAGGTGGGAAACACCTCAGCTACTGGGCCATAATACATAAAAAGAAAATAAGTACAACAGTTGCATGCCAGCTAAGCTATCGGTAACGGATGGGCATCGTTCCGGTAAGCTACCAGCCGGCTACTATGCATCAAAAAAGCATTTTCCTATGCAAAATTATAAAATGCTCAATAGTGACATCGCGGTTGGAGGTGCAGGCTAAGACGGATGGGGTGGGACAAAGAAACTCACAGCAGGAACGCCATTGAGGTCTGTTTTTGCCATATCAGCAAGTTTATTTAGCCAAACGTGTTCATCATCCTTCGGACCCCAACCATGGAGCCGTGAAGCTCAAACCGAGGCCAGGTCCGAAGTGAGGGCCTTCATTCCTCTCGATCAAGTCACTGCTTGGCCACCGCTCCTCCTCTTCCATCCACACCCCCGGTGAGCAAACAACGCACGTTGCGGAAGTCGGTGGGCTGCAATGCGCAACAAGTGGCCGAGCCATCGGAACCTGGTGTGTGAAATAACGGTGCTGAGCTGTTCATTTCCTTTTCCTGAGCCGTGAACAAGGCGTTGAACACGCTCGTTGCTAAGTCGGTGTTTTCACCAGATGTGAGCCAAAATGCGAAGGCACCCGTCGTCGAACGTAACTAGCCTCTTTAGGTCCGTTGATCTAAGGAGCCAGGTTTCACAACCGTACAGTAGGGTCGAACGTACTGCTGCATTGTACACTCTACCCTTCAGGGCAAGAGTGATGTCGCGCCGGCGCTATAAGTGGCGAAGGTTAGCAAAAGCGCCTCGAGTTTATGCTATACGGTTCGTAATCTCATCTTCAATCCCAAGGGCGCTGATACAACTTCCCAGGTAGTTGAATTTCTGAAAGATTTCTAGCTGATCCCCACCAAGGGTCATCGAAGCAGACTATCCCTGCCAATCTTGGAGGAAAGCTTTGCACTTCGATGGTGCAAAGCAAAGCTCGAAGTGACGGACAGCCAGTGCTAATCTGTCCAGTGCCGCTTGGCACGTTTGTGATCTGTCACAGATTAGGGCAATATCATCAGCATACTCTAAGTCAAGAAGTCCTTCTCCTGGGAGCAGATTAACACCTAATTCGTATCTCGTAAATGAAATTTCCATAACTTCATCAATAGCGAAATTGAAGAGGAAAGGTGACAGCGGACATCCTTGTTTCACACCGCTGGAAATTTTAAAGGGTGACGACAGCTTGTCAAAAGCCCTCACTCTGCTCGAGCTACGCGCGTATAATGCTCGGATAATATTTACATATTTCTCAGGTACACCTTTCGTTAGTAGATAGTGCACGTCTATCCACCGAAACGAATGCACCATTGATGTCGAGGAACACAACGGTGGGCCGCCAATATATGTGACGGTGCTCTGTCAACTGACGCAAAGTAAAGATGTGGTCAGTGCAACCACGAAATCGAGAAAAACCCGGCTTGCTCTTCACGAATCTCGCTTTCACGAGTGCCAGTCAGTCTGTGAAGAATGACACATGCAAGCAATTGGGAGGCGATGGAGATCAGACTGATTCCTCTATGGTTGCCTCGTTCCGATCGTGAGCCTCCCATGAAAACCGGGACTATGACGTCACATCAGTTAGCAGCGATGGTAATCTTCCTTCCGCTGCCGTTCGAACAGGAAGGTCATTGCATTCCAAGAACCTTCCCCGCGTCCTTAAATAGTACGAATTCAAGGGAATCTGGACCAACAGATAGAGTACGACTGAGCGTTGTGGTCGCGTATCGTACCTCAGCCCCCGGAGCCTGTGAGCTGATCGGATGGGATTCAGCCTACGATATTCGTGTAGGAAGATGCCCGAGAGTTGGCAGCCAACTGAACGGTTCCCGAAATTGCATCACCAAACAAGCGAGGCGGCGCTACTTATTATGAACTGCAGAACCGGTGTCGCCTCTGGTTGTCTCACTGACGACTGGCTTACTCGGAGGAGAGGTGCGTATCAGTTCGAAGAGCTTATGATCAAAGCATACTATTCCAGTCCCGTCCATTTCTTGACCACACCAGGCTTCCTTGTCAGCATGCAGACTCTGCTTTAGTTCTTGTCTTATAGTGCGCCTAGCTACAGTATGCTTAAAACTAATCGGGTTTTAGTCTGGATCCCAACAGAATCACCGATCTCTCGGATACCTAGTGATTCGTGTGATGGTCACTCATAGTGCCGGAATAAGACGCTCCCGCATCGCGCATGACGGCCGAAACTATACTGCGACGAGACCCAGTGTCCGTAGGGCGTGACAGTGAAAGTTCGGTGAGCAGAGCATCCTAATAGACTTACCGCATGTGCTACAGAACCATGTGCTCGATGTCGATGGAGTACGACCCATCGACGCCTGCCGCTTCTTCTCAGCAAGCATGAGATTTATCTCCTGCATCTTCGCAATTGCCTTCGTGATCAGATCGCGCCATGCACGCCGATTCACCGCTTTCGATTCCCATGACTTGAAATCAAGATTAGAAAGTGAGAAGCTCACTTTGATCATGTCCTGGAAACGAAGTTTCGATTTCCCCACATGTCGCTTCCCAATACTCAGCTGACCATAAAAGAGTTATTTCGGTATCCGCGTCGAATCCACACGCCAAACAAGACCGAGCCACAGGTGTCTCAGCAAAAGTATGCAGTCCACTGCATACATTCCACTTTGTCGCAACATTTCCGTGTCCGCAATTCTGTAGCACCAACCGATGCGCCAAATCCGTCGCAAACACTGTTGCTGGAACCGCTCGAGATCTCCCACATCCCGCCGATACATCGTACAACTTGCACTGCCGTATAGAAGAAGGGAGAGTATCATGGATTTGTACACCATCAGCTTCGTGGCAATGGTAAGCTGATGGTTGTTCCACATTCGTTAACCTAGCTGCCCGAGTGCCGCCGCTGCCTTCGAGATGCGGATACGCAGCTCACTGTGTAGCTGATGGTCAGTCGACATCACACTCCCAAGGTAGTAGAAGCGGGAGGTGTTTTCCAATACTTCACCACCAATGCTGATTTGCGGTAATATCGGAGATTGCACCTCCGGTGTAGGCTGAAAGAGACAGACAGTTTTGCTTGTGTTGATGGTGAGCCCGAATTTGGCCGCTGTGGAAGACAGAGCACTAGTCAATCGCTGTAACTCATCCGCGCTGTGTGCAAACAACGCACAATAGTTCGCAAACAGCAACGTACGGATAACTGTCTCAAAGACTAGGGTTCTCGCAACGAAACGATGGATGTTCAGAAACCCACCATCAATACGGTGCTCCACACGAATACCATATGCACAAGCGGCATCAAAAGCACACGGTTGCATTAAGATAAATAGTAAACAGGGCAGGAGCCAAGACACAGTCTTGTTTCATACCAGAGACAACTGCAAAGTTATCCGAGGTCTCTCCACTCAGCTGCACCCTCGCCCCCATACGACTATGCAGAGATTCAACTAAACTTATAAACTTACGTAGGCAACCAAATTTACACAACACCAGCCACAATGCCCCGCGCTTCACGGTATCAAATGCCATTGTGAAATAAACAAAAAGCGAGTACAATGGCTTCTGTCGTTCTCTACACTTCTGCTGTAACGGTCGAGACGCAAACACCATATCGATGGTGTTACGACCCGAACGGAATTCACATTGCTCTTCCGCCACGTTAGGTTCCACAACCTGACTGACGAGGCGGTTGAGCAGGATTCGGACAATCATCTTGCCAACACAACTCATTAACTCGATGCCTCGATAATTCGTGCAACACTGCTTGCTCCCTTTGCCATTGTACAGTGGTAGCACAAGGGCATTCTTCAGTTGAAGAGACACCTCCTCCTCAATCCATACGCGTTGCACTAAGTGGTGCAGAGCAGTCACCAACGCGGGTTTGCCGTGTTTCAATACTTCAGGCGGGATCCCGTCGGCCCCAGCACACTTGCCGTTTCGCAACTGAGCAAGTGTTCTCTCCGTCTCATCAAGTGTCGGCGTGTCCGCCAGACTCGCCTTCACATTGTTCTGCTTCAGGCCGTTCAAAGTAGGCCAGTCGATTTCCGAACAGTTGTTCAGGAGACAGTCAAAGTGTTTCCGCCAGATCTGCATTATGTCCGCAGTCTGTGTGCAGGTATCGCCTGAGCTACCATTGATCAGCGTCCTCAGCGGCTCCAACCTCGGTGCATACAGCGACTTCAATGAGTCAAAGTAATCCTCACGTTGGCGACGTTAGGCGTAGCATTCCATCTGCTTCACCTTCTCCGTCCACCATACACTTTTAATACGACGGAGCTCTCGGGTCAGTCGTCGTCGAATTCGCCCAGATTTTCTCTTCTTCCCGACGTCGCAAGGATCTGCCACATGTGCAGCAAATGTTACATTCTTCTCCGTCACCAATGCGCCAATCGTCGCATTGTTCTCATCAAATCAGTCATGCTGCTTACAGTTTGCGCGCCCGATGATCTCCACAGCAGCAGCTGTCATCTGGTGGCGAATGTGGTGCCACAGGTCGCCCACTGTGATCTTACATTCCACATCACATTGGCGTACAGCCAGCGCCTTCTCCAGCTAGGTACGTTTCGCCACAGTACCGAGGGAGAGAATGTTAAATTTACGCCGATTCACGGCGGGAGAGCAATACATAGATTTACGAAAATATATATACAGTTTGGTCCGCACCAATTCGTGTTCAGTGCCACACTCAGCTCCACGCAGTACACGTGTCATGTGGACTTCACACATGTCACGCTGACGTACGATGACATAGTCGAGCAGGTGAGCGTGACTACTCCGTGGGTGCGTCCAAGTTGCTATATCACTCGCACTCAGTGCAAACGGAGTGTTCGTGATCGTCAGGCCGTGAGTGGCACACAGTGAGAGCAGCCTGTCACCGTTCACATTCACTGAACCAATGCCATGCGGACCGATACCATCTATCCACACCGATGCATCACGCCCAACACGCGCGTTGAAATGACCCAGCAGAAATAGTCGGTCGCTCCTTGGCTTAGACCGTATCACGGAGGATAGCTGAGTATAGAATTGATTACGCTGTCATCAGGATAACACATGGTCGGACGGTACATGCTTGTAAAAGTGGCAAATTTACCTCTTCCAAGTTGTAGGCGAACCGTCATCAGTCGCGCGCTGATGCCTGTTAGTTCATCCACGAGCTGGCCATGGAGGCGAACGGATATTGCGAATCCGACCCCATGATCACGTAGTGCTGAGGCGGCGTTGCCCCACCTTGTAGAACGTGTAGTCAGCACCTGCTTCATGCAACTGATCTAGCTCAGCGATCTGGGTTTCACTAACCGCCGCAATATCGATGTGGTAGCGCGTCAGTTCCATCGCGACGAGCGCAGTGCGCCGCGTGGGACTTCACTCGAGTTCCGGTTCAGTAGTGTGTGCACGTTCCAGCATCTGATGCTGAGTGCTTTGCGCGCAGGCATACGATTGCATTGGTGGGCAATCGCAAGCGAGGTGGCGGTTGTGCTTCAGAGGTTTGCTTGAGAGACTCCGCCCGGAGCCTTTGGCTCAACAGCCTGGCCCTCAAGGCAGTGGTAGCAGCTCCAGCTCGGGAATGTGATTGCACAGACAGATTGGGATCTGCTTGACGGTCGTCACACGCAGTCTTGGAAGTACTGGAACGATTTTTATACGTTTTGCGACCATAGTAGGATACAACTGCGACCATGGACATGCGCAGGTGCGTTTTGGCGGATTTGCATCAATTTGACCGGGGCCTGCCTAGCTTAAGGCGAGAAGTAGCAAACCATTGAACACTCGAAGTGCCCTCCCACCGTCAGAGACAATGCGTGGCGCTCGTGCTGTACGCCAATCAAGCTGCGAGCTTATCACCTGTAGACTTGTTGTCGCCCATGGTTAGGTTTCACGGGAAGAGGGCCATCGAGTACTTTCTAACCTCCGAAAAGGATGGACTAGGATACTGTCAGGGCGCCCATACCTGACAGGAAATGGACCCGGGTCCGCGGATACCGAAACAACTCTTTTATGGTCAGCTGAGTATTGGGAAGCGACATGTGGGGAAACCAAAGTTACCTTACCAGGAGATGATCAAAGTGAGCCTCTCACTTTCTAATCTTGATTGCCGGTCATGGGCATCGAAGGCGGTTGATCGGCGTGCATGGCGCGATCTGATCACGAAGGCAATTGCGAAGATACAGGAGATAAACCTCATGCATGCGCAGAAGAAGCGGCAAGTACGGGTGCGGCAGGCGCCGATGAGTCGTACTCCATCGACATCGAGCGCATGGTTATGTAGCACATGCGGTCGCGAGTGCCTGAGTCAGGCAGGTGTAGTGAGCCATGAGCGAGGCCACCACCGAAGCGACGGCGGGTCCTGCGGAGAACGTAGGCAGAACCGGTGCAGCGTTTGTAGGTACGTTGCATTTGATTTACTAATGGTTTGGTTGCATGCTGGATTTCTTTATTTCAGGTGGTGGGTTTGTTACTTTGCCTCATTATTGCCCACGCGAACTATCTCCTATTAACTTGCACACGTCGCTCAAGTGAATTACGGTTAACTTTGATAACATTTCGCGTTTGCTTCAAAATATATTTTCTGACGTCTTGAAAGTATAGCGTTTCTTTTTGGCAACAAATTTATTTCATATGCTCACTTAGTAAAGAGTTATGTCGGCATATCTGTATGCATTATTCGATTTATTTGAGTTGATATTGTCGTAACAAGTGACTGGCTGCTGCTTGATATCCCCGGTGTGGCTGTGCTTGATGTGCATGTTGACAAGGTGCCTACCTGCCTATTACCAACTACCTCGTCCATACTGGCTCCAGGAGACAGTTGGTCGTTGTTGGAGGGGACGGGGTGCACCGTCCTTGTGGCCGTGTTAGGCTCGAAGAGTGGTTCCACGCACTCGGTGTGGAGCGAACTACGGTCCAGCCACCGCCGTGTGTGCGATCGATTCCCAAATAGAGCGTGCTTGTGTTTGCCTGTGAAGATGTGGGTCGGCTCCGGTAGTGAAACGTGGCCCCCATCCACATGCCTCCCGGTCTTATTCCTTCGGGTTTACACTGCAGATGGGGTGTATGGTAGGAGCTATGGGTGGTTCAGCGCAAGTCACCCATGGTCCCTCTGTAGGCGTAGGCGTCCAGTGGCTGGCCACAGTGACAAGCACATCCGAAACCGGAATCCGCCAACTGTACATATATATATATATATATATATATATATATATACATATATACATATACATATATATATATATATCGCTTGGCGGCGTTGTCACCCTTAGAGGGTAGTTCATGGAGTAGGTGTTTTTCTCGAACACCTAGATTGTGGATCTCGGATTTTTGGGTGACGATAAAGTGCTGTGGATATACGTAATCGAATAGTGTCCATTTGAAACGCTTCAGTTTACATTGAATAGGGTGCCCGTTGCAGATTCTGAGTGCACGGTTTGTTAAAGAATGTAGCGACTTAAAAGCGAACTAATGTTGTGGGCAACAAAAGGACTATAGTTGTACTGACAAATTAAACCAGTGAACTGGCATCCCGAGGTGGATCAGAGATGAGGTTGAGGAAAAACCGAAGCCATCCAAAACTATAAAATTCCAGTTGATATATTAGAAGCTGCTTGCTACGGGAATTCCAAATCATTCAGAATAGCAGGAAAGCTGGTGAATTTTTGAAAACTGCAATAATAAGAAATTCCCAACTGAAGAGCAACGATGGAGAAGACCGTAGTACACATGCACAACGCAGTCGTCCCCTATATCTCTATAAAGCATTTATCTGAGTCTTGGTTGTTATAGACGACTTCTGCACAACGAGGCGAGAAAGGCAGTTGAGTGATGAGTAAGGCCAGAGTCTGGGAACTGAAAAGAGAAGGGCTGACATCCGCAGAAGACAGCAAAAATGAAGGTTACTTCACGCAGCATACAGACATGAAAAACCAGTAAACTAAATTATACGTTGCTCAGAGAAGGAGCTTCAAAGTTGGGTGTACTCTGGAGCTTCGTTTTCTTAAAAGTACCAACACACACGCTTTCGACGGAATTTATGAAAGCAACATGGTCGAAAGTGTTGAGTTCCTGAGTGCCCGATGTATATCTGGACTGCGATATACAATCTCATTTGAAGCCACTGTTAGCTTTGATGTTAACATCTGCCATTCCGATCACTGGGACCGGTCGTGGATTGCAGTGATGGGAGAGAGCAATACTGAAACCCTCCACTTTGGATCTCGTCACGGTGTCGGAATGGAAGAGGTTTAGTACAAAGCCAATCGTTACCGCAGTTGGGATTGTGTGTCGCAATCCAGACAAAAGGCGGGTGCTCCAAAGGAGGGAGGTATCAACACTGCGCCGATACGCATTACCGAGGCTTCGCTGCCCGCGCAATCACCGCCAGTCGCATGTGGTCTAAGGAGCCTGCGAGCAGCACCTGAACCCAACACAGGCTCGAACACGCACCCACGGAATACAAGGCAAGCTTGTGATCCTCAAGACTACGGGCCGGCAAGAAGCAACACTCAAGTTGGAACCCCTGTGTTAAGCGCTGTCCGCGGAGCTCACTGACCGATCATGGCGTGAGGTGTCGACTACTATGTGCCGAGCTAAATTCCCAGCTCAGGCATGTGGGTATTTACTGCCATTGCATGGTATTTTTGAAAGCAACCGGAACATTTGACCGCATGTGACGGCATGCGAAAACCAACTTCTGTTGACTTTCGCATGCCGTGGTATATATCAATGCCAAGTCCTGCAAAATCTTGCACCAATCACTCACCGATATCCGCTACTCCGTTCACACCTCATTACCGCTAGGCATATTCACTTGATCGACCACCAGAAAGCATAACAATATGCATGCACATACGTTACTCCACAGTATTTCAGTCATATTTATTCAGCGACTTTTTCTCTAGACCCTAACGAGCTCACCAAAGAATGCATGGGTATATCTGTGCAGTTTCGTCCAGTTGATGATTTATTCCACCGCTATCTTAAACTAGTACTTGCCTGTAATAACCTGTTATCATTGCTGGAAGCATGTACTTTCTGGAGTGCATAAACTAGACTCTTCAGTTGACCCGACGTGACCTGACCTTGCCACTTAGGTGGTTTTTCCATACCAGTGGGTGGAAACTTTCCGATACCAAAACCATGGATCACTAGAGCTAATGGTGTTTGAAAAGGACAGGAAATATGATCGATCTTCGGTTAAGCTGACAGCATAGTGTTTTCAACTATCTAACGCAAACAGATGGTAGTTTGTAGCCCAGGGCTCAGAATCTGATCACACCTTACCTGGTCTTCCCGTCGGCTCTGTTCGAGTGCCATCTGGACTTTGGCCTCCTCTTTCGCTTCTTCGGCACGTCTTCGTCTTTCTTCGCGGTCATGCTCCTCTTTGCTGATTGCGATGGCCAATTGCAAATGAAGCTGTTCTTCTCCAGCTGACTGCGGACGAACGGAGTCCAATTCGGAGGATGCGGGAACGCTTGACGATCCTAGATGACAAAGGGGTCAAAACAGAAAATGTATCATTCAATGGAATAAAAGTCTGGTGCTAGGCAAAAAAGTACGTAACAGGATCGTGATGGACTCCGAGCTTATCTTTGAAGCTGGTAGAGCTGTGTCGTATATAAAGGTGACAAAAGAGGCTGAAAAGGTCGCATGCTCGCGACCACAGTCAAAAATACCGCTCAATGTACACTGTTTAGACAAGATATGAACCAAAATAGGAAGTGAAGAAGGCATGGAAGTAGCCGACCTGATTGGGGTCACAAAAACTGATCAAATCAGAGGTTTAAGCGTGCAATCAGGTTGCAGGCGAACAAAACCACATGCGGCCCGCTTTAGCTACCAGAGCCCATACGTTAACAAAAGGACTGGTTTTTCGTTCTTCACGGTGGTACAATCCCGTTCGCATGTATACTGTGGTAGTGCCGCACTGGCAAAATTGCGGTTTGACAAGCCGCATTATAAATAAACGCCGGTGATCGGAGTAAGTGAATGGATCAGACGCAATATATCGATTTCTCATTTGCTTATGGGGAACTGGATGCCAGCATTCGAGTGCCTGCCTGTGGCACCTGCGCTTACTTCCGAGGGCACAAATTTAACGATTCACATACTCTGTTCTTTTCCTCCACCTAAAGTGGCTGCGTAGACAAAGGGAGAAAGCTTTCAAGAGAAAGACAACATTTCAGTAAAGCCAATCTCTGTCCTTATAAAGGAGGAGTTGGGTCATCTCAACAACGGGTACGCCTAGGCTATACTTGGGAATAGTAGCTGCTGTGAACTATGGATGTTAAAACAACTAAACGGGTTTACTCGGCGTACATCAACCTCCGAGGTATATGTGGAGAAAATAAACCATGACTTCTGCAACTGTTACAACAATCCGATCTGAATCATCATTTGCACAGTTTAAATTGTCTGAAGAATCAATGCACCTTATCGAGAGCGGCACTGTACACAAGTTGTCGAAACAGCCTCGCTCAGGGAAAACAAGTGTCTACCGCTGTCCTCAAGAAAGGTGCTGACTTACTGGCCAAATCTTTGCCTTCTTTATAGACATTATGCATTCAACAACATAACATTGCCGAATGCTGGAGAGGCGTCAATATCATACCAAGACTAAAAAAGGGCTAAAGCAAATATCGACCAATTGCTTGTACTTCGGTAACCTTAAAGGTGTTCGAAAAAATCATTCTTGAGTGGATGCTAACATAACATGAGTAAAATGATTCTCTTCAATCTGCCTATTGCAGTTCGAGATCAGCCCAAAACGCAGTAGCCTGCCTTGTGCACTAGTTTCTGTCATCAAGTTCTGGACTAAAGCAACGCATTCGGCAGCGTAAACCGCGAAGTGCTGTCGCAAGATTTACTCGGTGATGGAATACATCAATCCATCGTCCTTGTGTTAAGGGATAACTTAACCGGTCCTACCTGGGTTACTCGATTTGGAGGCAGAATCATGTATTTCCTACTTACAAACACCGGTGTTCTTCAGGGATCCATTCTGTCACCTTTTCTATCTGCCAATTATGTAAGCTGAATACCAGTCCCAGGAGAGGCAACTCTGCTGAAATGCGCAGGTGACATCGTCCTGGGCGTCAATCAATCGGCCACTGCCTCTTCAGTCAGAGTAAAGGATATTCTTAACAATCTCACGTTTCGACCAAAGGCCCGCAAACTTCCGCTTAACGTGTCAAAATGCAATGATGTCATTTATTTACTGCACAGGGGAAATCGATATCCACAGCTTCTACAGCAATGCCCGGAACTCAACATCGATGGCGAGAGGCTGCACTCTTCCAAATCGGTAAAAGACCTGGGAGTCATGTTTAGCTACGATGTATCTTGGTCAAACCATAAAAAAGAAATGTTCACAAAGTCCGGAGGTTAGCGTTCAACGTCTCACACCTGCGAGCTTCCTCTGACCCTCAATATATGATACTTCGCCTTGTCATCGCATGTGTTCTTCCACAGTGGACGTACTGCTCATCAGTGAATTTTTTCTGGCCTATTGGGCAGGGACATTAGACAAATCTCCGAGCCGTTAAAACACTTGTTGCGATGCAGTGATGTAACAAAGCTGATGTTCGTTGATAAACTTGTATCCACTCATGTCACTTCTTGCAACAGACTAGCATAAGTGGTACTTGCCAATACAAAGCACTCCTTCATTGTGTATTGTCGGAATGTTTGCCAACCTCGTCAACTAGACAGAAATACAAACACATATATGCCTGTCCAAAAGCGTATCGTTCGTCGGCTATGCAGTACCTAGTGTTCTTCTCGCTAGGCCAAAACAAAGTTGTCCAGGGATTAGCAAACTGAACTATGCTGTGATGACATCGTACTCTTGCACGCAATGTTCCAGTTTTTGAATTGCATTTACATCATGCTGTATCGCTGAAAGCGTTTGTGTTACGGCTGAATATTCATCCGATCTAGGTGCATAAAGAAGTTTCTTGAATGGACTTGGTTCAGATCGTAGAAGTAGAGCTGTTCAACTGCATTTTAGAACAAGTCGACAACCCGTCGGAAATTTTAGCCTAGTTAAGAACAAGTGCTTATGCGCTCGTTGTCGCGTAACTGTCTCACTGGTTATACGCCGTCGGATTTAGATATAGAGGGAAATCTACTCACGGAGGGAGGCGAAGGGGTGCCGACCGAAAACCCTCGAGAGCAGTTCATTCCCAGGGCGATGACGGATGGCAGGATGCAAGTGAGACTGGTGAAGCGTTGGGTCAGCAGATGCGTAGTATGGTGAAGTTGAGACACTGCAGGACAAGGCCTCGGAGCATGCCCCACGTTATCCCTTTAACTTATCCAGTTGGCGCAAAGAGCTGATAATTGTTCCGCATTCCATCACAGCCGGTAGCCAGTGTCATTGCACCTAAGGTTACCAGGTGCTGGCAGCAACATAGCAACTACTCTTGCTGCCCGGAGCGGACGTAAAATTGCCGCTCCCGCTGGCGGTTTTAAATCCGTAAACCCTCATAATTTCGGACAGATATTAAATACTTTGTTTCATATAACAACAACCAAAGATACAATTACACAGTGTTGCCGTTCATTCAGGAGTATTCATTGTTATAGTACTCGCGAAAAAGTACAATAGATACACGTCATTCATTACTTGAGGCAGTAGCATTGACAGCACTCTCTATCGTCAAGTTGCCTCTCCATGTTGAAAATTGCGACCCTGTGAGCCTTGTCTCCTTCAGGGACACAAGAAGGTAGTTTATTATGAACTTACGTTTTGTGAATGCGCTATAACAGCTGGCTAGGATAAAAGTTCAAGTAAAAAATATGCACGGCGGACTCTCCAAGCCACATTTCGGTAGGAGGCTTAAAAGCTCAGAAGGTCCATTAATTTATTTAATGAAGCTTTCACAAAATACCGCAATTTTCTTCTTTCGGCTAGGATTCCGTTTTTTCCCCATATTTTCCTTGAATTTACTAAGCGGACAACCATACCTAGTATCAAGCAGATTTAACGGTGTAAGAAAAGCATATTTGTTCACAAGCTCATGAATTTTCTGAAATCTATGGTGTTTCATTAGTCAAAATGTCTGAGAGACAACGTTTCCCGTTTCAACTCTGCAGCAAAGTCTATCGATACATCCAACAATTATCCACCGTCCATTCGTTGCTTCTGCCCGATTCGACGCTTCATGCTTACCCCAAATTAGCGCACTTTTTTGGAATCATCTGTTGCAATGTGCACCATTTTCGCTCTATTCTGAAGAAGCCAACTCTTATCGCTGTAAGATTGTCAAAACTTTGCAGATCCAGTCCATTTCTTTAGACATACATGTGCATCCTTGAATTCTATGAGAGCAGATCCCTAAATGCTAAGATACAAAATAAACGGAAACGACTGTACCGAGATGAGAAGTAAAGATGCAGCTGATCTTGTGATTGCATTTCCTCATTATTCTGTGAAATGTGTCAGTGAAGTGACGAGTTCCGAGTATTTCTTCACCACAATATTTACAGCACCTGCTCGACTACTCCATCTATATTTTACAGTCATCTGATACTTACACCGGTGACTTGAACCAAGGCATTCAAGTAATATTTAGATGAGCAAAGAATAGTCGGTTCATCGTACAAACCATGTAACAGAATGAACCGTCGCGGAAGCTACCTGGAAACATAGAATGGTTTGTGCATGACACAGATGTAGACTTGAGCTGATTTCACAGGTACGTCTCTGGACACCCATTCGTTAGCGCGCCCTAATAGCATCATTGTCAAATGCTTGGCCACGACAGTCGTCAATATGAATTCCATCCTTCTCCGATTACCGCAACACCAGTGCAGAAATTTTCTCTGTCCTTTTGCTGTTGGTTTCAACGAAGCTGAGAAATGACTCCTCTACCCTCACTTCATTTTCCCTCATCTGATTTTTGTGAGATTCATCGGGCGTGCTATCGAAAATCTAGCAAACAATTGCCTTTGTTGACATGCTCTAAGATTTTCTTTCTCACCTGATTGTACCAAAATGCTCGCCAATCCCTGTTGAACGTGGTGCGACAAAGAGAAGATTCTGATTTTCCTTCCCAACTGAACTGTCACCAAATGTTCGCGAAGAACAGGCTCATACTTGACCGACAAATGTACAAATGCTGGAAAAAACCCATCTTTTTTGGCCTCCTTTATCATCTTGGATGTCTTCTCGGTGAACACACAGTGTCATGCTTTGTTTGCTGAGAACGCTGACGATATCAAGTATTTAGCTAATTTTCAAGCCACTGATTTTCTATAACTACTTGCTCCATTTTGTCAAATTCCCTTCCTTCAACTAGCCGGATCGCTACCTCTTTGCCGTTGCGGAATGACTGAGCACGCGATTTACTAAATTCGTATTCACATGCTTTTGGATGTAGCTTCCACCAGTCAAAAAATTCAGACTATCCCGTTGGAGACTTCCTGCAGCGGAAACCACACAGGACCTCTTTTGAAAGAGAAGGCACTATGGGTATCGCAATCTTTGCTCAGCGTTTCGCAAATTCCGAAAATAACCAATTAGTTTGTAGATTCTCAGCCTCAGCTTTGCATTCGTTCCAGGTAGCACCAGTTAGTAAATTCATGACAGATATGCTGAAAGACAGTAGATCCGAGTCGGACAATTTCATGAACCATCTTAATAGCCCACTTTTGGACATCCATATAATCGGTTAATGTGATTGTTTTGGTACCAAAATGTGGTCGTATTTCCAATTCTTCTGCCTCTTCTGCATCTGCGTTACAAAATTCCCCGCTGTATTCCTGCTGTCAATAATGCTTTCTGTTGCCCGGATATCAACGTTTGCAGTATCAATTTCATCTTCGGTCCTAATATGATTATCATCCTTCGCTTTTACCACTTCAGTCATGAAAGTAATTTTGATGAATACACACTTGTTAGTAAACAACCGTCTGTACTAGAAATGCCGCCCCCTGTCACATGCCGCCCGAGGCGGACCGCCTCCCCCTCCGCACCCTATGCTGCGCCTCTGGGTGTTTGTCCGAGCAAGCATTTGCATGCGATGGGGACATTGCGCGTGCGGACCAACAAGCGAAGAAGGAGTGGTGCAATGAGTCGGTACGTCACAATTTGGTATAGCCAAACGGCTAACTCGTATGTAAATTGGTACACGTAGGTGAAGTCACTGATGCGATGACCGCAGCATACGAAGCTTGCTGACATCACGAAATAGGCTATGTACCAACCTGGACACTCTTTAATGCGGCTAATAAGGCGACAGTCTTAGGGCATGTTTCACATATAGCGTCGGTTGTTTTTCTAGCAAAGGTGACACTTACATAGAATAAGCGAGTGAAGTCAAAGCGATAATGCGCTGCATACGACCATGAAGGGTGAACATACAACTCTAATGAGTTCGCAACGCAATAAAGTTAGTGCTTAACAAGTCCCGTAATTGGTGAGGGTGTGAACCGTAATTACGCATGCACCCATGTCACGATGAACTGTTGATATGCTATCCTGCCCGCGCAATATGACCGCCAGCCGTCATCTCTGGGCCTGTTTTTGGATGCTCATAGTGAATGTGACCATAAAAACCTTACTATAACCAAATATGCTGTTAAACAATGTTTAACATCTTTAACACCTCTGTTCACTGCCCATAAGCTACTACATTTTGGTGAAAACCTAATTTCGTTAGGCGCACGTGAACGTTGGAGCAACCAAAGTGACCGATTTGCATGAGC
>OX104060.1:51635727-51656762 GCA_944474145.2 Dicrocoelium dendriticum
CATCGACGTCGAGCGCATGGTGCTGTTGCACATGCGGTTGCGTGTGCCTGAGTCAGGCAAGCTTAGTGAGCCATGAGGCCACTCGGGACGAGTATCGAAAAGACGACGGGTGCTGTTAAAAACGTAGGCAGAACCGGCGCAGTTTTGGTAAGTACTCTGCATTCGATTTACTTACCGCGTGCTTGCGTGCTGAGTTTCTTTTTTCAGGTGATCGGTTTGTTATCTAATTTGGTAATGCTTACTTTGTTCACTCGTATTTATGTTTGTTTTAATTTTCTCTTACTTACTTACACAACTCGTTTAAAGGAAGGGTGGTTATTTTCTTTGATTTTATTCTTGTTTGTTGCATATGTTTTTGTTCTCTTTTCTGCCATCCTGAATTTATCGCGGATATCTTGATATCCCATTTATTTCATATTTTAATTTTGTGGAGAATTAAGTCGGCATATCCGTATGCTTTGTTCGATTATTTTTATTTGATGTCGTCAATTCAGCTGGCTGGCTATTGCTCGGCATCCTCCGATGTGTCTGCGCTTGATGTGCATGTTGACAAGGTGCCTACCTGTCTATTACCTACCACTTCGTCTATATTGGCTCTAGGAAACAGTTGGTCGTTGCTGGAGGAGACAGGGTGCACGGTGCTCGTGACCGTGTTAGGTTCAAGGAGAGGTTCTCTGCACATGGTTTGTGTGTGGAGCGGGCTGCGGCCTAACTACCGCCTTGTTTGCGATTAATTCCCAAATACAGCGTGCTTTTGTTTGTCTGTGAAGGAGTGTGGCCGGCTGCGTTGCTGAAACGTGGCTCCCATCCACATGCCTCCCGGTCTTATTCCTTCCAGTTTACACCGGATATGTGGTGTGTGGATGGTGCAACAAAATCCACCCATGGTCCCTCTGTAGGCGCAGGCGTCCTGTTGCTGTCCTTGTGGAGGCCACAGTGACAGGCAAATCCGGAACCGAATGCCGCCAACCATATATTGTCTGCATTGGTGCGTGTGAAAATCCGGGAAGTCAACAGTTTCTCGAAGACCTTCAACATCGCCGATGTGCATTTGATTGGATAAAATCGGTGAAAGTCCTTCTTGGGCACATGCGTTCTTCTTACAGGTCTCCACATGTTAGGGATGGTGTCATCCATAAGACATCGGTTGAAAATGGTGGTTATTTTCACAAGATAATTTGCACAACGCTTTATGATAATTAGTGACAACCCATTGGGGCCAGCAGCTTTATGTACCCACCATTTTTGAGTTCTTGGCGAAGAATAAATCTGTCAAATGTGACTACCGTACCTGTGTTGGTGAAGGGGGCAAGACAAATATACTCTGTTGAGAACAACAGAACTCAGCGTTGTGTTTGTGTTACATCCACCTTATCAATGTGCATATGGGAACTTTGGCCACATCGGTGCCCAAAAAGTCTCCAAGGCTTGCGACAATCGTGATCGCTCAGCACGATATCGATGTATAAGCGGTTCAGTCTTCTTATCTCGGATTTGATAGCCGAAGAAAGTCTCTTAGCTTGCGCAATAATTTTACATTTATAGGCTTGTTCTTTCTCCTAAGTTGCCTCATTAGTGGTGAAAATCTCTCTACTCATAATCAATACAAATCCAAGCAGAATTTAACGTATTCAGTCAGATTGTCGCACTCTAAAGTGGATTTTCGTCCTTGAAAACTGTAAAATCAGTTGGATCCAGCGTCGCTTGTAGTTTCGCGATATTTTCTCGATCAGTTTCACCGTCTGACGGTTTTGAATGGCCTTTTCGCCAAAGAGACGAAGTTGGTTTTGCAGCACATGACTGAGCACACCTGCAGTGATCTGCGTTTCTGAAAGAGCCACTTTTAGTGGAGCAAACAACTGCGTTTTATTACTTAAGACAAAATCCAACTATGCTTTTAGTCTGCTTTCGGCGTTCACAATATTTGTTAGACCCTTTAATTTGGTGAATGCCATGTCGGTCTTGCTGAAGTCACCAACTACGATACAGAGCGAGCTCTCAGTTTTAAGCAATAACACTAGGGAAAAGGATTTGTAAAATTCTTTAACTTGGACGGCAATGTCAGGGGCTATGTAGACGTTTATAATGACTAAAGAAATGATGATTTACACTGCTACTCTTCGATGTTGAATATGTTGACAAGGCTATCGATTTACACCAGTTAGTTGACGACGCCTCCACGATTATGCGGCCTTCCAAGTCTATCTATTCTTATGACACGGTAGTCCCTAAGTTGGATAACCTCGTCCTCAACGTTAGGATGGACCCAGCTTTCTTGAAGCATCACAACACCTGTATTTGAAAATTCCTTACGCATCATTGTGGCAGTAATGTCAGTGATTCTACGGAGGCGAGAATGCAGGATTTGTTCTCTATTTGCAGGACAATGAGGCTAACTTGCCGACCAGCATGTTTCCTCATTTTATCAAAACTTTTCTTGAAAATTCGTTTTATGGTCTTTCTGTTCTTGTTACTGCATTCGGCACAGGTTGTGCTTCACTCAGCGCTTCGAAACCTTTTTCATTGATGATCCTAGAATGGTTCAGGTAAACAAAATTCCGGGAACAGCACAATAAAATGGATATATCCTCAACTGATTGCATGACAAACATTACTGGTCAAAATGAAAGCCTCCTGCAACTCTATTGATCGACCCGACTTGTGACACTGCTAAGTCGTGAAGAGCATGTCGGTGAAACTCCTTTCTATTCTGAAGTCTCTACCGCAACTTCCCCGGCCGATTAAAAGTGCGGTAAAGTGTCTCCGGAGTTCCTGATAACAAGTATGATTCGCTAGAGTTGTCCGACATTGTGAACAAAATGATCATAAATAGCCGTTCACTTTAGCCTTTTCCTGATTATACGCTATGCCAAGTGACCGACTGAAAATCCTTGAGTGTGCGGACGGTATATCTCTCCTATTTTTGACGCAGTGCCTATGCAATCACTACTGGGTAGACTGACACCGCTGCATTCTTAGACATGTGCTTTGCACTTTCAAAGCTCAATGTTTTGTTACAGAACTGGACCGATACGTCATCGGCTTTAGCTATCAGCAAACAGCTGCTGGAAGTAGTGGCTTGGTTCATTTACCTTGGTGGCTGTGTCACCTGATGGTCACACCACTAGAGTTGGTTCTTCGCTTATCAGCAAGAGCTGCTGGCTTTCCAGAGACTCAATCATCTATGAAGACGGCGGGATATCAGCCTGTCACTGAGACGTAGGGTATACAACGCCGCGGTAATGCCGTGGTCCGAGTATTGATGAGAGATCTTCCATTCCGGGACAATGACATTAAACGTTTGGCCGTGTTTGACCACCGTTACTTGCAGAGTATTGCTCACATTTTATGGAAACACCGAGTGTGCAATGCTCAGGTCCGCCATTTGGCTTTTGTTAAAAAGCCTTCTGGTGCCTTACTCTAGTGTTTGCTGAGTCTTAGTCGCTACGTTGGCTAGGTCATCTCCTCCGTTGGCCGGCTTCTTCGGTGTGCATTAATCGCCTTGGCTGCACCAAGTTGGGCGAAGCCGCAAGTGGTCAGTCCATGACGTGGCCTAGAAGCTTGAGGAAATTGACTGTGAGATTTCGTCAGGGTGGTGCGTTCCATTTTCATTGATTCGGACCTAGGAATGGCGCAGTCACACAGTTAGCGGCGTTCCTGCATTCGGTTTCTTGTATTTAGCTGTTAACTCCCATCCCATTGGGATGAGCTTAATGGATTTCTTTTTGATTTCATTTTACTTTTGCTTCACTTTCTTTCAATCCCATTTCTTTTCGACTCTACTTTATTTGAAAAGCACGGTAAGAAAACGATGGCTGGTAGATGCATGCATTTCGTATTGTCTCCTCCGTACGATTAACAATAACCGTTATGCAACTATAGGCTTAAATATGCGTGCGACCGAATAAGCATGAGGTGCAAAATGAATGACGGAAGTTCCACCTCTATGTCCACGGCAGTCTTAAGCTGATAAATATTTGCTTTTGAACACAGAGGGCCGGCTTCATCCGGCTTATCGCAACGGCCTCGGCGAAACGGAGGAAGTGGGGATTAGGATGATGTAACACAAGTGTAAACGCTGATCCAAGCTCTATCCGGTGACGCGTTGTCAGTAGGTAAGGAAGCTGGCGGCTTGCGCAAGCACAGAACTTCATTTGGACAGGGATGCTGGTCAATTTCACGTTGTACCCACCTTGGCACCTGTTCCTTTATTCGGGAAGTCTAAGACCGATTGGTTCTGCCTATGTAACTGTCTCCGCAATCGCACACGAATTTGTATGTGCAGTTTGAGTTGGCCCCGATCGGTTGAGCTTCCTTCGTTGGAGGCACCGACAAGTTACGGGTCCTATTGATGACCACAACCTGAGCAGCACAGTAACTTCTCTGCGTAGCAGAGATTAAACCCTTCGTGATTTTCGCTACGGTAAAGTCACCTTTGAAAACAACTCGATATAGATCTTTGTCTTGGCTACCGTATGTACCAAGTCTTTCGGGCCTCGCTGTTGGCTGTGTTTCTCTATAAATCAACGGAGTTAACCATTTGCCATGAGTGTTGTTGTAATTAACTCCAGCTCGTCGGCTAGGCAATCAGCCGAGCAAATTCGTCTTTCACGATTACCTAAAATTTTCATCAGGGTCCACTTGTACCGCACTGGTGTGAAGTTGGTGAAGTGCAGGTATTGGCCGGACCGTGTTGCTTTTCTGTAGATAGACCTTTTAATCAGCCCGTCATCCCTGCGACTGATGAGGATGTCTAAGAATTGCAGACAGTTCTTCTGTTCCACTTCGCAGGTGACCCGCAAGTTGGCATGTGCACAGTTGAGTTGCTGCACCAACTGGACAATCTACTGCTCCGACGAACAAAAGGCCAATATGTCATCCACATAACGCTTATAGTACGGTAACTTGGCTATTTCTGCGGATATGCCTCTTTCTATCATCAGCATGAAGGAATCGACATGTATAGGGCTTAGTGGGCTACCCATTGCCACATCATCCATTTGACGATATGGGGTTTTCTGAAAGTGGAAGCCAACATTTGCTGTACACAGAAGCAAGGATTCCTTTAGAAATTCGATTGGAATTGGTAAAGAATAACTAGATTGCTCAGCTAGCTCACATATGTAATCAACAGTTTGTTGTAGTGGGACGTTGGTGAATAGAGCTTACACATCCAAGGAACACATGACATTTTCGAAGATGTTGATGTCATCTAAATCATCGATAAGTTGAAAAGAACCTTTAAGACTATATGGATTGGACATTTGGCGCATAGGCGAAAGTATCTTCACTAGCCAACGAGCCCATTTATGCTGCGGCGCATTTACCATTGATAAAATCGGCCTAAGTGGTACTCCACTCTTGTGCGTCTTCGGTGACCCATATAGCTGCGGAGTAGTTCTGACACTTGGCTTCACACAATTATAGGTGTCTCTATCAATCGCGCGATGAAGGAGAAGCATTTTTAGATGAGCAGCTATACCAGCTTCAACGTTGGCTACATTCATCTTATTAAGTCGTACAAATTAGCTCATGTCGTTGAGTATGCCACCCATTTTTTGAGCGTACTCGGCCTTGTTCATGACCACCACTCCAGAGCCCTTATCCGGTTTCATCACAACTACTCTCTTAGTACGCAGTTCACGTAGCGTCTGAAGGTGTCGGCTTGTAAGTGCGTTTTTCAGTCACCGGACAATGTCGGCCAATTTGTTTCTAAACCAAAATACTCAGGACTGGATAATTGAATCTCCTTAAATTAACCAAAAACGTTCTCAAACTGGGCTTCTTTACACAACTCGTTCAGTCTTTTAGGAGGAATTTTGTAATCAAGCCCATATGACAGTGCTCCTAACTGCAACGCGTCAAGTTGTACGTCTGATAAATTCACCACGTACTTACTAGGATCACGAACAATTGGCTCCTCATCCTGGCCGTTCGTAAGCAAGTTCTCCAACCGGGTATTCCGATTTCGCCTTGTACGATCGAGAGTGGATTTACAAAAGTTAGGGAACACAACACTACAACACAACGATAGATCCTCTACCACACCCATAGTTAAGCATATAGTTGCATGCCGGTTATTGTTAATGGTACTGAGGAGACAATACGAAATGTATGCATCTACTAGCCTTCGTCTTTTTCCCGTGCTTTTCAAATTTCTGAAGAGAGCTCACTGCTTTAAATTTCTTTTTTTTGCTTTGAGTCATGCCAATTGTATCCACTGTACTTGGATGCCCGGATCGTCAATGTTTGTCTAGACTAACCTCCTCCTCATCCCCGGATGTCATCTGTGTTGCCTGCTCCGCGTATCAACCCACTTGCTTAGGTACTTCTCTTGTCATGCTTTGTGTTTTTTCCATAGCTACGTTTCTGTGTTACGATCTTGTGAGCTTTGTATGCCACTTACAGTGTAGTACTGCGCATCACCCGTCGTACTGCACATACAGGTCTGATTCATGTTCGGCACTGTATACCGTATTGTTGTTATCCGTTTCGCTTTCTGAGCTTCAATTCACGTGGATCACCTTATGCCTGTCCTGATATGCTATAGGGCGTGGTTTACTGTCGACTTCTAACTGGACTGCTTGTCTAAAAGCTGCTGTGTTATTTGTGGGATAAGGTTGATTATATCGCGGAGCAGTGAACACTGCAAGGAAAGTGTCTCGACTGCGCCACCTGTACTTCGCACGACAGACAAGTACCTGTGACCGAGCGTAGGCTGTCTTGGCTTAGAATGCTTACTTCGGACACTTAGGTTTTACACTTCGCCCACTACTCCTCCTCTTACCACTCTCCGTCATTAAGCTCATCATGGTTGTACGACAACGACGCATCAGTAAAAAGTGCCTAAACGTCACTGCTGCTGCTGTTGCCAGTGAGTATGTGCACATATGAAGCGTTCATTGTTCAACCGTTGTTGGGTCAGTGTGTTAGTTTATTCTTTTCCATTTTCGCACTTTCAAGTAGAGCACATTTTCGCATGATAAGCGCAGTTCATTGTGAAGTACCGAATTTGATCTTTTTAATGCTATATATTTGTTTGTACCCAGGACGTTCGGCTGTTGTGTTTACTCTTATCACCTGGTTGCAAGCAGATGTTTCCTGTTGCTGTTTGCCGTTGGTAACACAACAGTCTTATATTTATAGTTCAAATCAGTGTTTGTCACTGTTTCTGCGTTGGGCATTATTTTCTCTGTTCTCCACTGGTGGAATTACTTACATGTGAACACCTTTCTGCGCCCCGTCAGAAATGACGCTTGCTTTGATTCCAACGGTGACCTCCTCGACACATATATGCACGTTACAGCTATGTTGTTTTCAAATCAGTGTGCATTAATGTAAGATATGGGATGAATTAGCTTGGTCCGTTTCTTTATTGATTTGCCTATCGCTGAAGTTAAGAATCACTACACGACTTCCCTATTGTTTCTACTGGAACCACCACCACCACCTACCTACTTCATGGACAGTGTACTTAAGCAGATGACAACACCGATTATTTCAGCGTGAGCTCCATCTGCACATATCGCCCCCTGATAAGAGATTCATATAGCAGGGTCACCGCAACGCTCATACATGGTAAATGTAGTGAGTGTCATGAGAGTGGAGTCTCATTTGTGGTCATCTGACTTGTTCGTATGAACTCGAGACGAGGCCATGGTGCCTCCCATACTGAAACCACCTTAGTACGATAATGCGAACCATATATCTTGCTACTATAAACAAAGATTGAGAATTTGTCGGAGACATTGTCAGTACCTTTGTTTCGGACGGTGGTAGGTGCCCATGCCCCTAATCAGATCTAACTCTCGTGGTGTAATCGCCACATCGAGGTATGTTAGGTTCCTGCGGTGGCCTCTGTACCATGCTCACTACATCCCTGTCTTTGATAGCAAGCTGTCAGACTACACTCCTCTGATGACCACACACTTCGTCCAGTGCAAAACTGCTGGTAAAACAGCTTGTGTACAGATTATCCTTCAGTGTAACGTGTGTAGTAGTAGTAGTAGTAGTACTAGTAGTAGTAGTAGTAGTAGTAGTAGTAGTAGTAGTAGTAGTAGTAGTAGTAGTAGTAGTAGTAGTAGTAGTAGTAGTAGTAGTAGTAGTAGTAGTAGTAGTAGTAGTAGTAGTAGTAGTAGTAGTAGTAGTAGTAGTAGTAGTAGTAGTAGTAGTAGTAGTAGTAGTAGTAGTAGTAGTAGTAGTAGTAGTAGTAGTAGTAGTAGTAGTAGTAGTAGTAGTAGTAGTAGTAGTAGTAGTAGTAGTAGTAGTAGTAGTAGTAGTAGTAGTAGTAGTAGTAGTAGTAGTAGTAGTAGTAGTAGTAGTAGTAGTAGTAGTAGTAGTAGTAGTAGTAGTAGTAGTAGTAGTAGTAGTAGTAGTAGTAGTAGTAGTAGTAGTAGTAGTAGTAGTAGTAGTAGTAGTAGTAGTAGTAGTAGTAGTAGTAGTAGTAGTAGTAGTAGTAGTAGTAGTAGTAGTAGTAGTAGTAGTAGTAGTAGTAGTAGTAGTAGTAGTAGTAGTAGTAGTAGTAGTAGTAGTAGTAGTAGTAGTAGTAGTAGTAGTAGTAGTAGTAGTAGTAGTAGTAGTAGTAGTAGTAGTAGTAGTAGTAGTAGTAGTAGTAGTAGTAGTAGTAGTAGTAGTAGTAGTAGTAGTAGTAGTAGTAGTAGTAGTAGTAGTAGTAGTAGTAGTAGTAGTAGTAGTAGTAGTAGTAGTAGTAGTAGTAGTAGTAGTAGTAGTAGTAGTAGTAGTAGTAGTAGTAGTAGTAGTAGTAGTAGTAGTAGTAGTAGTAGTAGTAGTAGTAGTAGTAGTAGTAGTAGTAGTAGTAGTAGTAGTAGTAGTAGTAGTAGTAGTAGTAGTAGTAGTAGTAGTAGTAGTAGTAGTAGTAGTAGTAGTAGTAGTAGTAGTAGTAGTAGTAGTAGTAGTAGTAGTAGTAGTAGTAGTAGTAGTAGTAGTAGTAGTAGTAGTAGTAGTAGTAGTAGTAGTAGTAGTAGTAGTAGTAGTAGTAGTAGTAGTAGTAGTAGTAGTAGTAGTAGTAGTAGTAGTAGTAGTAGTAGTAGTAGTAGTAGTAGTAGTAGTAGTAGTAGTAGTAGTAGTAGTAGTAGTAGTAGTAGTAGTAGTAGTAGTAGTAGTAGTAGTAGTAGTAGTAGTAGTAGTAGTAGTAGTAGTAGTAGTAGTAGTAGTAGTAGTAGTAGTAGTAGTAGTAGTAGTAGTAGTAGTAGTAGTAGTAGTAGTAGTAGTAGTAGTAGTAGTAGTAGTAGTAGTAGTAGTAGTAGTAGTAGTAGTAGTAGTAGTAGTAGTAGTAGTAGTAGTAGTAGTAGTAGTAGTAGTAGTAGTAGTAGTAGTAGTAGTAGTAGTAGTAGTAGTAGTAGTAGTAGTAGTAGTAGTAGTAGTAGTAGTAGTAGTAGTAGTAGTAGTAGTAGTAGTAGTAGTAGTAGTAGTAGTAGTAGTAGTAGTAGTAGTAGTAGTAGTAGTAGTAGTAGTAGTTAAGCACGGCATCTATTTGCTTGGCAACCTCTTGGATCGCGAAGACTGCCCTTATTACTTTTACTCACTATCGCTTATTCTGACGGTTCTGTTGATCTTTTCCTTCACTACCCGTTCTATTATTCATTTCACTTATCTTGACTCTTCGTTAATGATTCGCGCGTTATATAAGTTAGCTTCATCCCGGTGACAGTCATTTGCTTATTAGCAGTTTACTGTTATTCTCTTCGATAACTGAAAAGTTAGCTACTCTATACATCATCTTATCTCTCTTCGAGTTTCAAAGCCCCAGGGCTGTCCTAGACTCTCGGTAACCGGAAATGAACAACCCGACTCTCAAAATGAATGGGTCATTCCGAAGCACGGATTGCGACACGCAATTTCTATCAGCTCTGTGATTCACGTCTAAGTGAATTTCAGCAAATTTGATCACCAGGAGGACCACGTCTGAAGCTGCGGGGAATGTTGGGTGTTTCCCGCTCATGACTCATTCTCCTTAGCCCTCACCTATTAAAATGTTCTATTTCGGTTGCTTAGATCTATCTGCATTCCCTCTGTCAGAGATCTTTCCTTTGCAGATGCTGATGTTTATCTGGTATAAGACATTTTTCAGCCGATTCGGTGAAATCACGCAAAGGCTGTTTCATTAGGGGTTTGCTCAAGTAACGTTTGACACACTCCATGCAAGTTGCCTCCGGTTCTATAGTTCACTTGATATTGTCTTCTAGTCTCATGCAACACTGGATGTTTTCGCTTTTTTTAACGCTAACTCATGTCGACTATAACATATAGGCTTTATGTTCCGCTTGACGGACGTACTCGTCTTTTACATTGCATGGGATCGTTCCATCATCCAAATACATGATTTGGGGCGCATTGTCTTAATTTCTTTTTTCCATTCCCACACCGTTGTTCTCATCAGCCCGAGTACCTCCTACTTCAATTTTTAGTGAGTTTTTTCAAACCGAAACTGCTCCCCTCCTCCCGTGAAATCAGCTTGGCTCCATCTATCATGTGCAACATTCTCTTTCACGCCGTTCGCTTTAACGATTCATTCTTGGTGCTTTTTCTTGTACTTCATTTTTGGCGTGCCCCCTCCGATCTTCTTTCACCCTCACGATGTTGTTTTCTTGCGTAAGCCGCTCCGCTGATTGTTACCATTCAAATCAAGTTTTCCTCCTTATGGGAGACTGGCATTTTTCATACCCACGCATCTGTCACCCTGATTGTATGGGATTTTCTTCAGCATTATCTACTTTGTATTCATTTGATTGCAACCCATCCAGCGTTTTCCCTTCCGTTTCATCACTTCAGCGTCCACGAACCCTTTTGCAGTGGGTCTACGTCCGATTGGCGGTGGGCCATCGGCCAATCCTTTCCTTGCTAATCAACCGGCAAAGTTATCCTTGAACCAACTCGCCCCGCCCCTTGCACCTTCTTCATCGAATCTATCGCCATCACACCCACCTCTTCGTGGTTTACAAACGATCCAATCCCCGTTCAATGTCGCTCCGGCTAATTATTTTGTGTCTATGCATGGAAACCCCTGGTCTGCGTCGAACCCCGTGCTGCCTCAAAATCAAGCCAGCATGAATCCATTTTACTAATCCCCATAGCACATTGTCATACCGGTCCCTTTCTACATCTCATCGTTACACATGCTCAAATTTCAGCCATCTACAGACTATCTACTTTCTCTTGATAGGCTTCCAACTCGCGGCATCGTTGGAAATATTGATCATGGTGAAACTATACAAGCACATCTCGGCTGTTCTTATAATTATGTTTCATCCAAGCAGTCCTCGACTTTCATGCTCTGAAGCACCTACTTCATCGCTTATGTTTCTTAAAAATGACACATGCCCAGGCCGAAGTTGTATAATCGTCATCGGGATTGCTTTGTCTTTAAGTTATCATTCTCTTTTTCGCCGTATTCTTCCTCCTCATCACCACATGTCTCCTACGGTTTTCTTCATTTTATTTTCAATCAGTCTCCATCTTTCGTCTGAGTTTATTTTTCTTTCCATCGTGGAATTTTTCTTGGCCCTGCTTGTCATGTGATTCTTTATGTGTTGCGCTCCCTTCGGCGTTCCTGATCTTCTGGCCATATCACCATCCGCGTTCGCATGCGCGCCCAATGTGCCGAGTTTGCTTTCTTATTTCAGTAATGTAGGAAACCTTTCTGGCAGTGTGCTTTGTTGTAGACGTATCCTCTATGACGCTGCTTTTTCTTTTACCGTGATGCTACCACCTCATTCACACATCCCACATTGATCACTGATGGTTTTATAATATGTGCCCTTTAACTCTCTTCTGCTTACCTTGTTCGTATTTGAAGCGCTGTTAGCGACTTTTCCTTTCTTTATACCTCAAATGAGAAACTTCACCTCTCTTTTAACCGACGCTGATCTCTACTTACTTTGTGTGACCGGTTGAACGACGATTTATGTGATAACCATTTGCCCCGTTTTCATGGTTCGGAAGGATGCGTTGACTTGATCAGTGTTTTGAATCCACAACGCACATTGCTATCTACCATCAGAATTTTCACCGGTCCGTTATTCAATCGCTCTATCAACAGCTCTCTCCTGATCTTATGTTTTTGGATCTAATCTGCACTTTTGAAATCTGCCCAGAATCTTCAACAAACTGGTGCAAATTCTCGTGTAATAGGTTCGCCACTAGGGCTGCCTAAGGCACGCATCAGGATACAGCTGCACAAACATCATCATTCTCTTGATATCGTTACCTTTTAGAAGTCCTTCATAATGACTTGAAGTTATTTGGGACGGTGGCTTTAGTCATGTAAACTAGCTGAGCATTTTTTTTGCTTCATCTGAATCGGATAAGCTGGTATCCTTCACTACAATCCTTTTTCTGCCTAGTGTCTAACTTTCTAAGGCAGACCGTGTTTGCATCCGGTAGTGTGTTGCACATACGCACTTCTTTGGGAAGTTAGCACTAAATCCTCACATCTGTCTCTAAAGCAAAGCTCTTCATACCGCCTCTGGTGTCTAGGCTGCCGCACAAACCTAGCTTGCTTTCCGGTCTACAATACCATCATTACTGTGGCTTCATCGATCGACACTTTAGTTTTGTTAAACGCCGCTAGAATCCTGATTGTGATCTTCATAATGGAACAATGGTATATGACGGGTAAAAAAGCGTACACTTAACGAGTCCCGCAGGTTGGCAATAGAAATACTAACAGATTGTCAAACCACATAAGTGGTTGAAGTAAGGAGCGTCAGTGAGATAAAAGGTAGAAGTATAACAGTTTTAGGGGGATAAAGTGGTACGACGCAAAACTGGCTAAGAAATTGTTATCGTTGGTGATGGTAGCAAATAAAAACGGAGTACTCACCGGTTCGCACAGATTTACGACCGTGAATTTGGGGTATAAATCCAAAGAGGCTGGTCAGCCTAAATATATACAGGCGTTTTCCTTCATAAAACAAAGCGCAGGGGGCTCAGTGCGACGTCCAATCGTTTTTTAAACGTATCTAATGTGGGGGCACAAACAACTGAGTTTGGAAGAGCGTTCCAGGGCCCGCAGACCCGGAGGGAGAAATAGGTTCTCCGACAGTCTAGACGACTGTACTGATGGCTCAGCTTTAAACTGTTACCGCGAAGGTTAGTGTTTGGGCTGAGCTTCAAGAGGTGGCGGCATACGTGACTGGGATCGCTCAATATCTGGTGCACTAGTATGAGGTCTCCACGAAGTCGCCGGTACCGTCCGCTGAACACACCGAGTATCTCCAGTCGTTCCTGGTAAGGAGTGTGGCGCAAGCCCTTGACGATTTTCGTTGCTCGACGCTGTGGGGTCTCAAGCGCTGCAAGGTCACGTTTTAGCCAGGGTTGCCAGGCCTGGATTGCATATTCGACGTGAGGACGCACGTAGGCATTCAGCATCAAAGAGAAGATGGATGGATCCAAAATTCCGAATGCTCTTCGCAGGAGTCCAACGTGCTGGTTGCCCCTTTTAGAAGCGGAATCTGACTGTTTGGAACACCCGAGGTCTTCCTGTACCAGCACACCCAAGTCGCGTTCCTGAGTGGTGGTCTTCAGATCGTGTGCCCCAAGCTTGTAGACGTGGACTTGTCGATGGCGGATATGAACAACGCGACATTTGTTCACATTAAACGGCAGGGCGTTTCTCACCGACCAATTCCAGGCCTCATTCAAGTCACGCTGTAGGACTTCATGGTCGTCCGATCGTTTTATCGCCCGCCAAACCTTGAGGTCGTCCGCGAAGAGTAAGAATTTCGACGTAAAAACTCTTACTAGATCGTTAATGAAAAGCAGGAACAAACGAGGCCCAAGTACCGAACCCTGCGGTACGCCGCATCCCACTCGAATCGGATCGGAAAAGCATGATCTAACTCTAACTTCTAACTGCCGTTCAGAGAGAAAGTTACCGATCCTCATGAGGCTAATAGGTATTCGTGCACCGCGAACTGTCTGGAGAACGTTGTGCATTTTGCGCTATCTGAGCGCGAAGTGATGCCTAGGATATACCCACATCAAGCTCATGGCTTTTCATTTGTGCGCCACCGCTCGTCCTTATGTCTCATACCCCGGTCGGTATTAAGCGCTAACTGGGTTGTGGCGGCATTGTCTACCCGAAGTGAGAGTTTTACTTTGACGGTTTTTCCCACGCTACCCGAATGCGAGTGTTTGTTTGATATGGGAATGTTTTGATAGTGCATAGCAGCACAATCAACAACACTACAAGTGTTTTACGCCCCGTTGTTCACACTTTGGCATTTGCCTTCAATTTTATTCACTAGTTCGTCTTCACACTTGCACGGCTTCCTTCTTGGTCTGGTATATGACTAGATTTGCTCTAATCGCCTTTTCCTCTCAACTTTGTATTAGCCCGTAAAAGGAGTCAAAGCCGCCTTTTTCATGCGATGCTATCCTGTTTAGATTGAAACCTAGGGAATGGGCTGTTGAAGTATTTTAGCTTTATTATGTGGACCATGCGCTCTAAGCTTGCCTATCTTTATCAGGTCTCCGAGATCCTTGTTGCTTCTGATTTCAGCCATTATTGTTGAGATCACTTAACCTGTTCCTGTGCGTATATTCAAGAGGTGTTTAGCTTCTTTTTGACGACGAATGGGCTTCCAACTAATCTCTACTTCTCTGGCCAGTGTCTAACTCTAACCCGGACTGATACTACCTCACCAATCTGTTAATGAAACTCAAAAACACTGATTGGCGCATTTCATCAATCGGTCAGGAGAGACCCATTTGGTTATAGAGTCTCCACTCCTAGTGGAGCTCACCTAGCAAGCATTTCTTCTGTCCACTCTGCGGGAGTCGTATGTACACATATCGAACAAACAATCCGCAGGTGTTCATGGATAGAATTTGGAGCTTTGTCTATTGAGGCTATTCGCTATGCACTCTAATCCTGTATGTGATGGCCAGCTGCACTGGTGTTAACGGCGGATCGGAGTCAGGCTCTTCATAGACGAGATCTAAATCACCTTATGATTCGGAACCTCCCAGGTCACCTCATCTAGGTCTATCCGTTGATTAAGATGAGGAGAGGGCCGCTACTGATCAGTACGTGCCTCCAATTTACTGCGAATGTCTTGTTTGTTGATGTCATTTAGTGTGACTGTCGTAAGAATGGATGCGCTACTTAACTGTTAAATGCTCCGTCAAACTGCTGCAAAAAGTTAACCCGAATGTTTGTTATGTTACCTAGCTTCCATTTTTGGAACCCGTAGTCCTCCTCCTTACTGGACATCATCTGACCAACTAGGATGTTGTCTAGACGAATTCTTCATAGTCTCCTGCGGGTTAGACCTAGAGTAGCTATGGCAGTCGTACATGGGTGTAACGTAACAGACGCCATTTGAATCGACTTGCGTCTTGTGGTTAGGTTTCTGAGAATGATCTATTTATTGAACCTGGCTATGGACAAATGTGATAAAAACGCAACTGGTGGTTATGAATAGCGCTTGCGTGGGTGTTTCTCTTTACGCGTCTGTGGCATTCACATCTACGGTTTACGTTAATTGGTTGGCCGTCGGGAGAACATACAAAAGAGGATGCTTAGTATTCCATACAGACCAATCTTGTTGGTTGGCGGCATCCCCTGTCACTCCGGTCTTCATTAGTCAGCCACAGGCCGCCTGCGCCTACGCAGGGACCATGGATGGCTTGCGCTGTACCACCCACAGCTTCACCCACACACCCTATATCCTGTTTACATCTGAAGGAATAAGACCGGGAGGCATGTGGATGGGAGCCACGTTTCATCCATGGAGCCGGCCCACTCTCCTCCAACAAACCGGGAAGAAGCACTCATGCCTACTTGGGAAATTATGCGTACCAGACGTACACAAAGCGGTGGCTGTGCCATAACTCCTTCCACACTGGATGCATGAAACCATTCTTTGATCCTAACACGGCCGCAAAGACCGTGACCTCGTCCCTTCCCCCAGCAGCGAATAACCTGCACTCAGTAAAGGCGATGTGGTGGATAGTAGACGGGTAGACACCTTGTCAACCTTCACATCAAGCGCAGCCACACTATGGGTATCAATCAACAACCAGCCCCTGAAATGCAAGAAACGTAACACGCAGGTAGACGTACAGACCAACTACAACGACGATGCGGCACGCCTACCACACCAGCCGTATTATTGACCTGGGTTATAAAATTGAACCGGAAGCAGCGAACTTACCAAACGCTGCTCTGGTGATGACTACACATTTAGCATACTCGTCTCCTCCTAGATGTTGGCTCAACGTGGCGACGCTGTTGGCTTGCCAGGCCCGCTTGGATGAGGCCCTCACGACTGGTTATGCTACAGCACAATGCGCTCGACCTCGATGGGCTATCCACCGTCGACACCTGTCGCTTTCTCAACCGATGTTTCTTTTCCGCGTGCAGTAGCGATTTCTCTCGCACCTACGCAACCGCATCCTTGATATCCTCTCGCCATCGACGCCGATCCACTGCCATCAACTCCCAACACCCGAAATCAACATTAGTTCGTGCTAAATTCACCTTGATCATGTTCTTGTAACGTAATTTCGATTTTCCCCCGTGCCGCCTCCCTGCACGCAGTTGACGGTAACGCAGCTGTTTCGGTATCCGAGTCGAACCCATGCGGCGAATATGCCCCAGCCACCTCAGGTTCCGCAACATAAGTATTGCAGTCCACTGCACACAAGAAACTTCGCCAGAGCACCTCATTGTCTGCAACTTGGTCATGCCAGCTGATCCGCATAATACGGCGCAAGTACTGTTGATGGCAGTGCTCCAGATAACGGATATCCTTCCGATCGAGCATCTGGCTTCCTCTGCCGTATAACAGAACGGACAACACCGTAAACTTGTATACCATCAGCTTCGTCCCGACAATGAGCTGGCGTTTATTTCACGCACGTTTTTCCAGCTTGCCAAATGTGGCAGCTGCCTTTGATGCGCGCATGCGCAGTTCGCTTGTAATCTGCAGGTTGGTGTGGACATTACGCAATCTAGATACGTAAGTCTCAAAGTGTATTCCAAAACATCGTTGCCAATGTGGATTTATCGCAGACCCACGCGTTCCACCTCTGGAGAAGGCGAAAAAAGACAGACAGTTTTGCTTGTGCTGATGGTGAGCCCGAATTTGGCCGGTATCGAAGCGATAACCGAACTCATATGCTGCTACTCATCCCCGCCGTAAACAAACCACGCACAGCAACCTACGGCTGGTTATCACACTATACCTTTACAGGCAAATTCACACATAATGCTAACAAGTTAGCTTCTTACAAAAATCAAAATAACGTGTTGTGCATTCAATTTAACGCGGGGTTACATGCACGCACCATCAGTGACACTCTCATTGATCATGGGACATTAACCAATGCGACTCGCTGGACGTAGGCACAGAGCTAGATGTATGCGTCCTTGGGGAAAAAGTATTGTAGCGCTTGTAAATTTACTTATCTTTCATTGTACATTCCGTCCAACGACACGCTTGTACACCACAAACTAAGTCTTCGGAAGTCTATTCACCAAGACCAACTTGAGTAACTTTGCTTATTTGAGTTTCATCAGTACCTTCGGGATACCATTCGACAGACCTTAAGACTGTCAGACAATATATAACTTAGTACTGTGCACCAGGGTATACCATAGATACAAGCATTTTTTCTCATCTCACCTTACCACCATATTTTTACGTGCATTTCACTGCACAAAGCCTGTGTGATTTTGCATACCCGTGCGCCTAGTGACGCACCACCACCAAACCCGCTGACCGGAGCAGACAACAGGCAGCCCAAACGACGTGATCAGCGCAATCTAAAAGTGCATACCGACCATTGATCCATGGGCCGGAGAAGTTTGTCAACCGGGAATCCAGTGATCAACAAACCTAAGGTCAACCGTAGCTCAGACAAGCGGGGAACTGAAATCCGCTCGAAAATCACGTGTTCGTTCTGTGCCAATTCATATGACGCGACAAATGTGAACATTACACTTAACGGAGCTAACAGCGTATCGACAGATAGCTTGTGGTTTTGTGACATATGTTCAAATAGTCCGATAATTAAGATTGTTCAAAAACTTACCGACAAGGTGTGAAGCATGGCTGTTACGTCGGCAGACCAAAAGGAACTGATCGCAGCATTGGGAGGGAAAATCTCAGAACTCGAGTTGCAGATTAGTGCATTACGTAGCCCGAATCCCCGACCTGTTAAAAGGCAAAAGCTCTCTAGCAAAAGTGCTACCCAGTCCAGCGAAAGGCAAACACCGTTAGTGAAAAAACAGCAATGAAACAGGCCGGTTGAACGGTACCCCAAGTCTCACGTAATGCGCCAAAGCATGCAGAGTTACGCACAAATTGCATGCTCACCTCCGTCAGTAGCTGGTCAACAACAATTGACCCCTACAGATAGCGCAACTAACGGCGTTGCACGTAAAAATTCTTGCTGTAGCCTTGGCCTATCACCCAAGTAAGACAAGCCAGACACCCCCACTCGACAAACCTACGCTCACAAGGAACTGCAGAACAAACAATTACTACGCAACCAAAAGGCAATGACAGTAATATGTTCAAACGTCCCAGAACCCACTAGCGAATCGCTAAAAGGTAGACAAGCCGAGGAGCAAAACCGGTGGGCTGAAATAACCTGCGCACTCGGACTGAAAGTTCTCCCAACTGGTCTTACACGCCTTTCACGAAATCCATCATCTCCACACTTAGGGGAACCTCGGTTACTGCGAGTAACGTTTGGCAACACGCGTGACCTGGGAGATGTTCTCTTAGCAAGCCACATGCTAGTGAACTCTTCTGTCAGTGCCCGCATTTTTCCTGACAGGCCATGGGCAGAAAGACAGAAGCATAAATCCAACCCTAGTTCGTCACATGAAAATGAGATGAAGAAAGTGGTACTGGTTCATGGTGTGCCAGAATTGAAGCATGACGATAGCAGTGAACGACAGAAGCACGACATCGAAGAATGGCGGTACATCGCAGAACTATACGACATGAAGAATGTCGTGGCTTTTGACGTCACCCGTCTAATTGCTTCCACAAACTACCAAGGTAGCGGGCCACGAATTTTGAAAGTTACCTTGGCTGCGCCCGAAATGGTATCAGTGGCAATCCAAGCATGGCATGACAACAGGAAACTTGGGCCACCAGAAGTACGGTTAAGACCATTCCTTCAATTAGTACAGATCTCAGATACAGATGAGCCAGCCTCAATTGTACCCATCTCAAACGAGCCAACTGTGCAAACAACTGTTTCAAAAAACTTCAGCAGACCGGCATTATTTGTGCTGGTCATCTACAGCGAACTGAGCTCCTAATACGTCAACAGATACAATACTGCTACACAAACACTAAGGGGTTGTATCCTAAGCTCTCGGACCTGCGCCATCGACATGGAACAACGACTTGGGACCTCATAGCAGTTACAAAAACATAGCTCTCAAAAGACATACCTGATCCAGAGATTGAACTCAGTGAGATGTCAATCATTCTAAATGATCGTCCATCTCGCGGTGGCAGTGTCGCACTTTACTATCGAGATTATTTGAAATGTGAGGCTTTTAACGAAAATTCCCTTGTCATTCCCGACGCACTGTTTTGCCGACTGCACCTAGCAGGTCGAGATGTTGGTTCACAGAAGAAGAGTGATACTTGCCCCTTAGCAGTTATTTATAGACCTCCGAACGCATCAGCAGACAGCGATACCATTCTGTTAAACGCCCTCCGCTATGCTGTTTCACAAAAGTACTCTCACTATCTTATAATGGGTGACTTTAATGTTCCATCAATAGCATCAATGTCCCCTAATGGGCCATCATTTAAATCTAAACTCCTCGAATTCATGGATATGGCAGTTTTGTATAACCATGTGCATCGACCAACCAGACATCGCGGTTCAAACAAGCCATCACTCCTGGACTTAATGCTGACAAATGAAGAGTTGTTGGTTGGGTCAGTAGCATGCAATCCTCCACTGGGCCGTAGCGACCATTCAGTCCTAACATTTGGTTGTGTATGTTATGCCAGTATTGTTGCTAAATAAAGAGAGACTCAACGCACTATAACGGACTATTATAGGCTGCGCAGCTTAGCAGCAACCGTTGACTGGGACGTACAGACGCACAGCTCAGCGAATGACGCGTGGAATGAATTGAAAGACAAAATTAACTGGGTCATTCAATCAGCATCGAAGATTGTACCATTATGAGCATCGCGCCGGACCAATACGTGGATCCGGAGCAGAACACGTAAACGGATCAACAAGAGATGAAATCTGGAGGCAACATTTGCTAAACCCATGTGATATCACATGACAGGATTACAAAGTCATAAGAAACTACTGTATGTCACTCATTAGAGTCGATAAGTACGAATGGCAGGAGAATATGGTGCTGAAATTTACGAGTAACACCAAACTGCTATACAGATTTGTGAATGGCAAAAGAAAGGTTAAGCCCGGAATACCACCACTCAGGACGGCCAGTGGCCTAACAACTACTGCTGTGGATGCCGCGAATGCTCTACTCTTGCAGTTTGGCTCGGTAGCTACAAATGTCATGGAACCTTCGCCCTATCAACTCCCAACAAATGTCGTTGGCTTATCCAGCGTCACCTTTACTCCAGCAGCTGTTGCAAGCAAACTACAGTCTCTCCGGGAGTACAGTGCCCCTGGAATCGACATGATCTGCCCAAAAGTACTAAAAACCCTTGCTCCCACCATAGCAACACCACTTGCAACCTTTTTCCAGTGTCTGCTTAACTCCCATACACTCCCATCTGAGTGGAAAAATGGAATTATCACTCCAATATATAAAGGAGGTAAGCGTTCGGATCCTGCTAACTACCGACCTATTACTCTCCTTCCTGTTTTGTCAAAAGTTATGGAATCGGTAATCGCAGATGAACTGACGCGATACTTTGAAAGTCAACAGATAATTTCTAATGCCCAACATGGTTTCCGACGCAGACGATCTTGTCTCACCAATTTGCTGATTACTCGGGACTTATGGACCAGGGCGGCTGATGAAGGAGTGCCCATAGATGTGACAT